>JAJGRW010001673.1:0-238938 GCA_025461045.1 Carex parvula | reverse complement strand
TGCGATCAAGCATTGTTTGAGCACGGTCAAATTCTTGTTGGACGAGGAATTTGATTTCCATGGCTGTCACAAAGGTGTTTTCATCGTTCGGATTGAGAGTTAGAGGGTCGAGGACTGTTGTGTGCCATTTTTCTCTGGTTTTCGGTCTCTGTTACGGGCCGTATCAACTTGATACGGGGCTGATACGGGCCTGACTTGGAGGATTTCTGTGAACAGGGTGCGAATTTTTATCTGAAAATTCTATGAAATGGTGCAGGAGAAAGGGAAGTGGATGAAAGGTTTATATGGTAGTGAAAGGATGTGATGAAGGTGCAGGAAGTGGTGATAATGGGAGGTTAAATTTCAGTTACAATTCGAATTTCTTTCTTGGAGCGCCAGAATTGGGGAGTTGGTTATTTCTGCTTATTGAATACGGTCCGTATCAACCGATACGGTCCATAACCATTGTGCGGTTTTGGATTGAACTATGCTTTTTCTGCACCTAAGTCCGAGATAGGTCTGTATTGGAGTATTATCCCGTATTGGACTGATACAGTCCGTAACATACAGTAAAATTTCATGACGAGCTTTGAATTTTTCGACCAAATTCTTCCGGCATCTCCTCCTGTAGGTAAGATTAGTAACCTTGTGATCAGTATAATAGTTGAGGATGAAATGAAATATTTTTTTTATTTTTGAATTTTTATATGAAAAAGAAAGCAAAAGTGGCCTTGGGTTGCCTCCCAAGAAGCGCTTGTTTAAAGTTATTAGCTTGACTTTTTGTTCTCATCCATCGTTTGGCTGATTCCTGAAGGAATATGTCTCTTTATGCTCATCATTTGTTCCTGCGATGTAGTGCTTCAACCTCTGGCCGTTCACCTTAAAATACCCAGTTTCTTGACTCCAGATTTGGACTGCCCCATAAGGGTACACGTAAGTGACCTTGTATGGTCCCGTCCATCTGAATCTCAATTTTCCGGAGAAGAGTTTGAGTCGTGAATTGAAGAGAAGCACCATGTCTCCTTCCTTGAACTCCCTTTTTCTAATTTTTTTGTCATGGTAGAATTTCGCCCGTTCTTTATACATCTTTGCATTGTCATATGCATGGAGTCTCAGTTCGTCTAGTGCATTCAGATCTAGAAGTCTCTTTTTGCCCGCGTCCCGAAGATCATAATTGAACGTTTTGATTGCCTAATATACCTTGTGTTCTAATTCCACTAGCAGATGACAAGCCTTTATGTAGATCAGCTTGTAGGGTGTCATTCCGATCAGAGTTTTGAACGAGGTTCTATAGGCCCAAAGTGCTTCGTCTAGTTTGAGTGCCTAATTTTTCCTGGACCAAGACACCGTCTTCTGCAAGATGTTCTTGATTTCTCTGTTTGAAATTTCTACTTGCCCACTGGTTTGTGGATGGTAAGGAGTTGCCACTTTGTGTGTGACACCATATTTCTTCAGAAGATTGTTGAATTGATTGTTGATGAAATGTGATCCTCCATCACTTATCACTACTCGAGGAATGTCTAACCTTGGAAATATGATCTTCTGGAACAGCCGCTTGACTACATTTGCATTTACTGAGGGCGCTGGAATTGCTTCCACCCATTTTGAGACATAGTCGACTGCATGAGGATATACCTGTTATTACCTGAGCTTGGGAATGGCCCCATGAAATCGATTCCCCAAACATCAAAAATCTCTACTTTTAGGATTGAATTTTGCAGCATATCATCGCGTTTAGATATGTTTCCTGTCCGTTGACATACGTCACAACGGGAGACATAATCCTTAACGTCTCTGAAGATGTCAGACCAATAAAAACCTGATTGAAGGATTTTCAATGCTGTCTTTTGGAATGATGCATGGCCACAGTATGGCGAGGAGTGGCAGTCATGGATGATGCCTTTCGATTCTTCGTGTGTGACACATCTTCTGTGTATTCCGTCTACACAAAGGCAGAAGAGGTAAGGATCATCCCAGTAGAAATGTTTAGCATTTGCCAAGAATCTCTTCTTTTGCTGAAATATCATGTCGGATGGGATGGCCCCGCATGCAATGTAGTTGGCCAGATCTGCGTACCATGGCTGTTTTCTTATTTCTACAGAGTAGAGGTGTTCGTCAGCAAAGGAATCATCGATCGGTTGATCATTCTCGCTAGGTTGTCTCAGTCTTGATAGGTGGTCGGCTACCGAATTCTCTGTGCCCTTCTTATCTCTAATTTCGATGTCGAATTCTTGTAGGAGAAGTACCCATCGGATGAGTCTAGGTTTGCGTCCTTCTTGTTGATGAGGTACTTGATTGCTGCATGATCTCTATAGATGATGACTTTTCAACCTACAAGATAAGATCGAAATTTGTTAATTGCAAAGATTACTGCGATTAATTCTTTCTCAGTTGTTGTGTAATTGCATTGAGCTTCATTTAGAACTTTGCTCGCGTAATAGATTACACAGGGCTTCTTATCCTTCCGCAGTCCCAGGACTGCTCCTACTGCGTAATCACTTGCATCGCACATGATCTCAAAAGGATGGTCCCAGTCAGGTGGTTGGAGAATTGGGGCTGAAATCAAAGCATTCCTGAGTGTATTGAATGCTTCAATACATTTCCCATCGAAGATGAACTCGGCATCCTTCGTGGTCAAGTTTGAGAGTGACTTCGCGATTTTTGAGAAGTCTTTGATAAATCTTCGATAAAAACCTGCATGTCCAAGAAAACTGCGAATGTCACGAACACATGTTGGTTGAGTTAATTTTTTAATTACCTCGACTTTTGCTTTGTCAACCTCCAATCCCTTAGAGGAAATGGTGTGACCAAGCACCACTCCTTGTTGTACCATAAAATGACATTTTTTCCAATTTAGTACGAGATTTACTTCTTCACATCTTTTTAGAACTTTAGACAAGTTCTTTAAACATGAGTCGAATGTATGCCCATAAACTGAAAAATCATCCATTAATTATTTCATTATTTCCTCAACAAAATCTGAAAAGATAGACACCATGGCTCTTTGGAAAGTCACCGGGGCGTTGCATAACCCGAAGGGCATGCGTCGGTAGGCGAAAGTTTCATAGGGGCATGTGAATGTGGTCTTTTCTTGATCTTGAGGATGAATTGGAATTTAGAAGAAGCCGGAGTATACATCAACGTAGCAAAAGTATGAATGCTTTGCTAGTCGCTCCAACAGTTGATCGATGAACGGAAGAGGATAGTAGTCATTTCTTGTCGCCACATTTAGCCGCCGATAATCAATGCACATTCGCCACCCTGTAACGACTCTTGTTTGGAGCATTTCGTAGTTATCTCCTTTCACAACTGTGGTGCCTCCTTTCTTCGGAACGACCTGAACGAGACTCACTCAGTTGCTATCATAGATTGGGTAAATGATTCCTGCATCTAGCAGCTTCAGGACTTTTTTCTTGACCACTTCCTTCAAGTTCGGATTAAGTCTTCTTTGCGGTTCTCGTGAAGGTTTGTGATCTTCCTCTAGCAGAATTCGGTGCATGCAAATGGTAGGACTGAGGCTTTGATGTCATCGATCGTGTAGCCAATGGCTTTCTTGTGTTTCCTGAGTGTATTGACGAGTTTGTTGATTTGGGTCTTGTCAATCTGAGAGCCGACAATTACCGGATAGGTTCGGTTTGGGCCTAGAAATTCGTATTGTAGGTTGGGTGGAAGAGGTTTAAGTTCGAGTTGTGGAGGAGAGGTTGCATTTTCCTTTTTCTTCTCTTCGCTACTAACCGTATTGGGAAATACGGGTTGTAGGACTTTGAACGCGGGAATTCTTCTCCTTTTTCTGTGACAGTAGTGCAACTTGCGCATGTTTCATTTAAACCTCGTCAGGTTTAGTGGTGATATCTTGTTCAGGTTGCACTTCATCATCTTCCCTTCCAAGAAGGCTATCCAGATCCTCTATACACATGAACTCTCCAAATTCATCAAATAGATATTCTTCCTCTTCAAATTCATCAGTGAAGCCCAAATTGAAGACACGATCAATGTCAGAAGGGTATTTTAAAGCTCTGTTTATGTCGTAAGTAACCTTGTCCCTTCCGACATTCAGTGAAATTTTCCCATTCTTGACATCAATCATTGCTCCACATATGGCGAGGAATGGCCTTCCAAGGATGATTGGAATGTGTTCATCTTCTTCCATGTCAACTACAACAAAATCTCCAGGTATCCAAAAGTCTCCAACTTTGATCGGTACATCTAGCAATACTCCTTCATGATGTCGAATTGACCGATCAGCCAGTTGTCATGTCATTCGAGTTGGTGATAGGTCTCCACAATTCAATTTATCAAATACCGCCTTTGGCATTAAACTCACACTCGCCCCCAGATCACATAAAGCTTTCTAAAAATCTGTTGCGCCAATTGTGCATGGTATCGAAAAGCTTCCCGATCTTTCAACTTTGTCAGTAATTTGCTTTGCACGAGCGCACTACATTCCAGATTGAGCGGAATTGTTGAGAGTTCTTGGAGTCTACTGTGATTTGAAAGAATCTCCTTCAGAAATTTAGCATACGAAGATATGCTTGCAATTGCCTCAGTGAAGGGGATTGTGACTTGTAGTTGCTTGAGTGTCTCCATGAATCTGGCGAATTGCGGCTCCATCTTGTGCTTGGCCGGCCTTGGAGGGAATGGCAGAGGTGGCTTGTAGGGTGGTGGTGCAATATATTCAGGTTTGGTTTGTCGTTCGTCTCCACCTACGGTGTCATTCTGCTCCTCAATAGGGTCTGCCTGCGTTTCGAGCATGGGAGGCTTCGGTTGTTGCGGCTCGTATTCATCGGAATGCGATAGCTCTGCATGCATCTCATCGGAAGTTTGATCGGGCATAGGAGGTCCCTTATAAGCTGTACCGCTCCTTAATGTTATGCATTTGCAAGTCTCTATCGGGTTTTTTTCCGGTTGGCCCAGAAATTTGCCTTTTCCACGTGTAATACTCAAGAGTTCTTTTGCCATCTTAGATACATTGTCTTCTACATCTTTGTTGCGATTTGTTAAGGATTCGATCTTTTGTACGATTTCGACGTTAGCCTTGTCTTGCTTCTCTAGGAATCTCTCCATTAATGATGTGATGTCAGGTTGCTGTTGTTGGTTGTATTGCCTTGGTTGGTAATTCGGTTGGGGATTGTTGTATCTCGGTTGATAATTGGGTTGTGGTTGATAGTTCTGTTGGGGTGCAGCAGGCCTTTGATTATTTGCGTATGAGAGATTTGGATGGTTTTGGTTGTTCGGATGGTATGTATTGTAAACGGGCTGAGGTCGAAAGCTGTTGTCGATGGCATTTGCTTGCTCTAATTCTTTCTCAGTTTCCGTCACATTCATACATTCGGTCTGTTGGGTTTTGACTGTTCAAACCCATTGATTAACTTTTAGGCCCAAACTGCGGAAAGACCGTAGAACAAAAATTTCTACGTCTAACTCAAGCCAAGGATTAAAAGATGGTATCGTTCTTTTAATCCTTTAACGATCTATTCCCGTAATTGATTTCTAAAACCTAAATCTATTTACCAAGTAAATAAATTTATATAACATTTATACCTTGTTTCCAAATTACAATTGGAATGCAGACCGAGTGAGAAGACCGGATCTGAGCAATGACTTCTCTCGGAGCACCAAATTCTCTCGGAGCACCAAACATATGGTGCCTCTATAGGTTATCCACCAGGACTAACCAGAGAGCGGTTTATTTCTTTTGCCAGAAATACCGTAAACCACGGTATTGCGCAAAAACACTATTCACAGGAAAAAGACGAAATAGCAGAATTCCCAACCGGCAGTTATTCTGATTTTACTAATAAGCAAAACAGAAATACCGCGACTTTCAGGAAAACACTATTCACCAAAATTCCGCAAACACTATTCAACAACTCGAAAGATAATACGTAGCAGTTACGTATAACTTTCGTTTAAACCGCAACACTATTTGTGAGAGAAAATGAGAAAGAGAACGATAACTGAATCGATTCGAATCGAACTCAGACTTTTTTTGAACTTCTGAATTCTCTAGCCCTACCCCTCTATTTATAGGGTTAGGGAGGTACTTGCAAGGAGGTGCTTGCAAGCTGCTTGCAGCGAGGTGTCATGTGGATAGGATTGATGACATGTCATGTGGATATGATCGGTGACGTGTCATGTGGATAAGGACGAATTTGAAAAGACCAGAATGCCCTCGCCCCGAACACAATTAATATCCGTATAATTATCCTGAATAATTACATTTCTTGCGGTTGTTGATTTCGGTAATTTATACGACGTGTCCTGCACGTTTATAAATTAACCGGTTAACTTTTATACAACGTGTTGATCACTCAAAAGAGAGCAATGTTTCTTTTAATATTTATAAACTCGGAAATGCTATCGGTTCGGACTGCAAGCGCACAATCCTATCGAGTAGTATATTCGAGGTCGATCCACAGAGAATATTGGTTCAATGCTTTGAGCGATCGAATCACAATCTTTCGAAAGGCTAGACGAAATCTGAAAATTGAGAGATGTTATTGTGATCAATGTAAATTAGGAAGCAATTATAAGTAATTAAATAAAGATAGAGATGAGAATTCCTAGGGTTTTGGCACACTATTGCCACTCAATCCGCCTTGACAATATATTCCTGTTGCGTCTGATTTTTCTGTTGTTGTTTATGAAAGACACCACATAGGTCATTGCGATTTATATTACGCAAGAATGACAGATCTTTCACCCAGATTCTACATAGGACACTGCGATTTCCCTTATGCAAATGTCTGATCTCTTAAGTACTCCAAATTACTACACAGATCACTGCGATTTTCTTTACGCATGTGATGGAATTTGGTACGCGTTTTGTTAGTCTGGTTTATGGTTTCCCCGCTAAGATTTTCTTCACATAAACCTAATAAATCTCAACGAGGCTAATTCATACAAATAGTTTCTCTTACCATTAAAGTACCGTCACTACCCTAACGGACTCAAACTAGATCATTGAAGTTAGATGAAGAGATAGTAAATTACAAAGGCATTTCGATTCAACAACAAGAAACCATAATCAACAGAAATATATATATCAAAACATCAAGAGTAACAAGGTTTACTGCCTAGCCCTAAGAAAAGGAACTTAGCCGCGGAATGGCATTGTTACAAGCACTCATCTCTTCTCACTTCAATCAAATCTAACCCTAATTATAAAGATAAGTTATTCTTCTACCCAGGGGCCTTATATAGGAGTGGAGGGATGTCTGGAGGTTGAGTAGGGGCTAAGAAACTGATCTGGATACAGCTGTCGGCATTTATTCTCCAAAGGGCGCCTTCATTACAGTCCGTATCAGGTGATACGGTCCGAATTGAGATTTTCATTACAGTCCGTATTAGGTGATACGGTCCGAATTGAGACTTTCATTACTGACCTTATCAGTTGATACTGCCCATATTTGGCTAGGTCCGTATTAGTCAATACGGGCCGTAACAGAGACTTAGTCGATGAGCGTCGCTTATCCGATTTACCCGATTCTTGCTCCATTTGGTGTAAAATAGTCCCAAAACCTGTTTTCTGCAATAAAACATAAAGAAGGGTGACAGTAGCCTTTTTCTCTAATAAATTAAACATAAGTGTGAGATAATATGTAAAACCTAAGCCAAAACCCTACGTAAATCATCATTATTTTGACTCTAATCACGCCTCCCAACTTGAATTGTTGCTTGTCCTCAAGCAACAACATCCCAGCTGGTCAAAGATCCGGTCTAGGTTAAACCATACAATCTCAATGACTTGTTAAAAATTAAATTAGAACTTGGGTTTGACACAATTGACATGACAATAAAAATTTTGAAATCTAAAATATTCATGATCTCTCCCTTGAACAATTTATTCACCCCATGATTGACCTCATTATGCTTACCCTAGAAAAATTATTGTCGAATAATTTACTTTACAAATATCCTTAAAATTGAGAGTTTTAATTTCCCCCTTGATTATAAATGGATCCCTTCCAATCAATAGGAATTCTAATGATATAAATTTTGATTTTATTTCCCAATTGATTGGAGCAAAGTATGACAACTAAGTGTGTTGGTACTTGTGACTATTTTTGAGAAATTAAATATGTACAAAATTTAAAATTTGGGAGGTTTTCTCGAGCCTATTGGTAACCAGTCTTGTGTAGGCACCCGTACTCTTTTTATCCTCCATTTTTTATTCTATTTTTTTCTTTTTCTGAATTTTTCTATTTTTTTGGATTTTTCTCATTTCTGATTTTTTTTGTATTTCTCTTTTTTTTATGAAAAATAAAATATTTTTGTGTCACAAGCACCATGATTACACACAATTCCAAGTATTAATTCATATAAGAAATTATTGCATATTTTCGCTAGGGGTCTATCTATAATAAATGGGTCTTCTAAAATACTATCAAACTTAAAAGACTTTGCAATACTAAATTACTTCAACAATAAAAATTCTAAGGTCTGCAATTTTTGGTCAACATTCATGGTTAGCAATTAATTGTTCATTTTGAGATCACTAATTATTTTAACAATCCCGAATTTTAGGTATCATGGCCAATTATCTAAACCTTAGTCTAATTCAATTCCAGACAATTCCTTATTTGATTAACCTACTCCTAAAAAGATAAAAATGCAAGCTAGCTAAAAAGCTCAATCTAATCATCCTAGGATTTTCGGTAAAGCCTCTAACCCTACTCAAAAATTGAGTAAAACTACTAGCACCTAAAAAGATAAAATGCTAAAGATACATGGTCAATTTACCTCCTATCCCCGAATAAAATTGAGCATTGTCCCCAATGCTCGAGAGATAAAAATAAAGGAAGTAAAAAAAAGTAAAAAGACCAGAGAAAGATACAACTCACTGCACCTCAATCCTGAGGTGGTGGAGGTGTGGGCGCTGGATCTGCTTGTAGAATGATGGGTCGAAAAGTCTGTAGAGCAGTGGCTGGTACTGGAGTCCGGAGTCGAAGGTGAACTGGTAGTACTGTTGATTGAGGTAGCGCGCTTACTAGATCTCGCGCCTACCCCTGTAACGTTTCTCCGGATCACCTCTACGCTGTTGCGGGCTTGATCGACCTTTTGCTTAATCCACCGGCTGCTCTCTCGCGAGCGTGTGGCGAGATCTTAGAAATTCAGGTTCATCCATTACATAGCTTGGGTGAACTGATCATATTCACTTATAGGGGTATCAGATGGTGCAGAGAGGAAGGCAGCGGCGGCTCCAAGGAGAGGCAGTGATGAGTGCGGTGGCGATGGTGATCGGCGGCAAGGAGGTGGGCTCGGTCTTGGCAAGAAAGGAAGAGGGAGGAAGCAGAGAGATAGAGGGAGAGAGAATAGAGAGAGAGAGAAGGAGTTTTAGGAGTTCAAACCAAAGAGTTTAACGGTTATGAGATGTGATTCTCGTGGATTTTTAAATGTCTCTTCGTTAATGGGTTTACATCTCCCGGATTAGCCTTTATTCGGACCGTATTGGGTGATACGATCCGTATCTGATCCGTTATGCATAATACCGATAACTGCCTTCAGTCTTAACTTCTTTGAATACAGACTGTATTGGGAAATACGGGCCGTATTCACCACTTCTCTCTTCTTACTCTCCTTCTTTCATCCCGTATCCACTAATATGGTCCGTATTGATTGATACGAACCGTACCAGGGGGTATTTTCCTGTCTTCTGTGGTGTCTTTGATCGAGTCCTTCATCTGATATGTTCACCTGATCATAGGAAAAAGATGGGTATGAGTTGTTTCTCTTGTTAAGGTCCCAAATAAACTAGAAATAAATATTATGAAAAATATAAAAATGGCCTTGGGTTGCCTCCCAAGAAGCGCTTGTTTAAAGTCATTAGCTCGACCCCTTGCTTCATTGAGATTCCGAATGAACCATGAACTGTTTTATCTTCACCTTCCGACCATGGACCGCATCGTAGTTCTCCCAAGAACTTTTTGGTGCGATAATGTTGAGAACTGTTGGAAGAGGCCTTGATTCTATGATTGGAACTTTGGTTTCTTCCGGTTTGATAGAAATTGAAGTCAACAGAGGATCGAAAAACTTGTTTTCATGCGGTTGTGTGTGCCAACTCTTTTCTAATTTTTGCATTTCTTCCATTGTCTCATCTTCAAGTAGGATGCGGTACATAGGGATGGTCGGGCTAAGGCATTTGATGTCATCTATTTTGTCGCCAATAGCCTTTCGGTGTATCTTGAGTATGTTGACGAGCTTGTTGGATTGAACTTATCGACCCAAGAACTGACAATCACCGGGTAGGTTTGGTTGGGTCCTAGGAATTCGTAACGGAGATTGGATGGAAGAGGTTTGAGCTCGAGTTGTGGATGAGAGGTTGTCTTCTCCCTTTTCTTCACTTTGCTACTGACCGTGCTAGGCGACACGGACTGCAGAATTTTAGATTTGGGGGATTCTTCCTCTTCTTTTGTTATGACAGTGGCACAACTTGCGCAAGTTTCAGCGTAGGCTTCATCAGGTTCAGCGGTGATGTATTGCTCGAGTTGCCTTTCGTCATCTTCCCCTCTATAAAGGTTGTCCAATTCCTCCATACCCATGGATTCTCCCAATTCATCATATGGATATTCTTCCTCTTCAAATTCATCCGTGATACTCAAACTGAAGACACAATCAATATTAGCATCATCTTCCCCTCTAAAAAGGTTGTCCAGTTCCTCCGTACCCATGGATTCTCCCAATTCATCATATGGATACTCTTCCTCTTCAAATTCATCCATGATACCCAAATTGAAGACACGATCAATGTCAGAAGGGTATTTCAAAGCTCTATTTATGTCGTAGACCGCCTTGTCTATTCCGACATTAAGTGAAATTTTCCCGTTCTTAACATCAATCATTGCTCCGCATGTGGCGAGGAATGGCCTTCCAAGGATGATTGGAATGTGTTCATCTTCTTCCATGTCAACCACAATAAAATCTCCAGGTATCCAAAAGTCTCCAACTTTGATTGGTACATCCAGCAACACTCCTTCAGGATATCTAATTGATCGACAGCCAGTTGCAGTGCAATTTGTGTCGGTGAAAGTTCTCCACATTCTAATTTTTCAAACACCGCCTTTGGCATTAGACTCACACTTGCTCCCAGATCACATAAAGCCCTCGTAAAATTTCTCGTGCCAATTGTGCATGGTATCGAGAAGCTTCCCAGATCTTTCAACTTCTTCGGTAATTTGCTTTGCACGAGCGCACTACATTCCCGATTGAGCAGAATTGTTGAGAATTCTTGGAGTTTGTTGCGATTTGAAAGGATCTCCTTCAGAAACTTAGCATACGAGGGTATGCTTGCAATTGCCTCGGTGAAGGGGATAGTGACTTGTAGTTGCTTGAGCGTCTCCATGAATCTTGCGAATTGTGGCTCCATCTTATGCTTGGCTGGCCTTGGAGGGAATGGCAGAGGTGGCTTGTAGGGTGGTGGTGAAATGTATTCAGGTTCGGTCTGTCGCTCGTCTCCACCTACGGTGTCATTCTGCTCCTCAATAAGGTCTGCCTGCAGTTCGAATACGGGCGACTCTGGTTGTTGTGGCTCGTATTCTTTGGAATGTGATGGCTCTGCATGTATCTCATCGGAAGTTAGATCAGGCATAGGAGGTCCCTTGTAAGCTGTGTCGCTCCTTAGTGTGATGTTCTTGCAACTCTCTTTAGGATTTTCTTCCAGTTGGCCCGAAAATTTTCCTTTTCCGCGTGTGATGCTTGAGAGTTCTTTTGCCATCTTGGAGATGTGACCCTCCAAGTCCTTGACGTGGCTTACTAAGGTTTTGACCGTTTGCGTGATTGCGGCGTTTGTCTCGTCTTGCTTCTCTAGGAATCTCTCCATTAGTGACGTGATGTTAGGTTGATGTGGTTGGTTGCACTGCCTCGGTTGGTAGTTCGGTTGAGATGCAGCAGGTCTTTGATTGTTTGCATATGAGAGATTTGGATGGTTTCGGTTATTCGGATGGTACGAATTGTAGGCGGGCTGAGGTCGAAAGCTGTTGTCGATGGCGTTTACTTGCTCTGTTTCTTCCTCAGTTTCCGTTACATTCATACATTCGGTCATCTCATGCGCTCCTCCACAATAGCCACATGTTGTTGCGGCATTAACTACTGCTACCGTTCGCTGCTTGGTCTGCTTGTTGAGTGCTAGTTGCAAAGCATCGATCTTTGCGCTCAACATGGAAATTTCATCTACTCGGTGCATGCCAGGTGTTGGGGTTGGCTTCTTTCGCTCAGGGATCCAGTAGTGTTGGTTAATTGCAATCTCTTCAATTAGGTTGTAAGCCTCGTCAGGTTCCTTGTTCATGATTGCTCCTCCTGCGGAAGCATCAATAAACAACCTATCGGTAGGGTTTAGACCACTATAAAAAGTTTGAACAATCAACCATCTTTCTAGACCATGGTGTGGACAACACCTTAACTTATCCTTATATCTATCCCATGCTTCACACAATGATCCACCATCCCTTTGTTCAAAATTAGTAATGTTTTTCTAAGTCTTGAAGTTTTGGATGGTGGAAAATATGTTGTAATAAACACATTAAACAATTGGTCCCAAGTTTGAATGGAATTGGCCGGTAAGGAAAACAATCATGCTCTTGCTTTATCTTTTAATGAGAATTGAAATAGCCTTAGCCTGATTGCTTCATCGGTAATTCCGTTGATCTTTATCGTCTCGCATATCCCTAGGAAAATTGACAAATGAAGATGTGGATCTTCATGTGAAAATCCTCCAAATTGCTGTTGCGAATCTATATTTATGAGAGCAGGTTTGATCTCAAAATTACAGTTTGTAATAGTTGGCGGGTTTATGCTAGAATTAGGATCATTCGCGCGCGGTACGCAATAGTCTCGTAGAAGTTTGGGTCTTACTGCATCATGAACTCCATGATCACCATTGTTTTGTCTTCCATTGTTAATCGGTTGGTTCGGTGGGATATCCATGTTGATCGAATCTGAGTCTTCTTCGCTTTCAGAATTACTCGATGAAGAACTATGATTGGTTCTTATCGGTGATGTAGAAGCGAATTGTCCTCTCCTACTAGCAATCCTCTCGGATCTTCGTACGGATGATTCGGCCAGCGTGCAGTGTCCTAAAAAAGAAAAGAAAATATGAAAATTAAACTAAAAACTGAAAAATAAAAGAAAATAAAATGAAAAACGAAATTGAAAATTAAAGAGAAAATAAAAATGCAGAAAATAAAAAGAAATCTAGGCGTTTCTAATTAATTGGATTCAATGGTCAAAGCAAACGGATCAATCGAGAGGTAAAAAGCTCGGTTGAGCATTTGCAGTGCCATAAATTTCAAGAGAGTCAGTTTGGCTGCCCCACCGACACTTTGGTGCGACAACAACGTCTTGCGAGGCCTTGCACAATGAACCGTTATTCCCCGGCAACGGCGCCAAAAAGCTTGATCACTCAAAAGAGAGCAATGTTTCTTTTAATATTTATAAACTGGGAAATGCTATCAGTTCGGACTGCAAGCCCACAATCCTATCGAGTAGTATATTTGAGATCGATCCACAGAGAATATTGGTTCAATGCTTTGAGCGATCGAATCACAATCTTTCGAAAGGCTAGACGAAATCTGAAAATTGAGAGATGTTGTTGTGATCAATGTAAATTAGGAAGCAATTAAAAGTAATTAAAATAAAGATAGATATGAGAATTCCTAGAGTTTTGGCACACCATTGCCACTCAATCCGTCTTGACAATATATTCCTGTTGCGTCTGATTTCCTTTTGTTGTTTAATGAAAGACACCACATAGGTTATTGCGATTTATATTACGCAAGAATGACAGATCTTTCACCCAGATTCTACATAGGACACTGCGATTTCCCTTACGCAAATGTCTGATCTCTTAAGTACCCCAATTACTACACAGATCACTGCGATTTTCTTTACGCATGTGATGGAATTTGGTACGCGTTTTGTTGGTCTGGTTTATGGTTTCCCTGCTAAGGTTTTCTTCACATAAACCTAATAGATCTCAACGAGGCTAATTCATACAAATAGTTTCTCTTACCATTAAAGTACTGTCACTACCCTAACGGACTCAAACTAGATCATTGAAGGTAGATGAAGAGATAGTAAATCACCAAAGCATTTCGATTCAACAACAAGAAACCATAATCAACAGAAATATATATATCAAAACATCAAGAGTAACAAGGTTTACTGCCTAGCCCTAAGAAAATGAACTTAGCCGCGGAACGGCATTGTTACAAGCACTCCTCTCTTCTCACTTTAATCAAATCTAACCCTAATTACAAAGATAAGTTATTCTTCTGCCCAGGGGCCTTATATAGGAGTGGAGGGATGTCTGGAGGTTGAGTAGGGGCTAAGAAACTGATCTGGATACAGCTGTCGGCAGTTATTCTCCAAAGGGCGCCTTCATTACGGTCCGTATCAGGTGATACGGTCCGAATTGAGACTTTCATTACTGACCGTATCAGTTGATACTGCCCGTATTTGGCTGGGTCCGTATTAGGCAATACGGGCCGTAACAGAAACTTAGTCGATGAGCGTCGCTTATCCGATTGACCCGATTCTTACTCCATTTGGTGTAAAATAGTCCCAAAACCTGTTTTCTACAATAAAACATAAAGAAGGGTGATAATAGCCTTTTTCTCTAATAAATTAAACATAAGTGTGAGATAATATGTAAAACCTAAGCCAAAACTCTATGTAAATCATTATTATTTTGACTCTGATCACGTGTCATACACGTTTATAAATTAACCAATGTATTTGCTTGTCATTTTTACATGACATTTATAATATAATTATATCAAGTATAATTAATTATAAACCATCTTATTATTGATCATAATCAATTTATAATCAATCAATAAGATTCTCCGATTAACTCCTATAGGTGTGACTCGATAGGATCTGTGTTATGTTGGTAAATAGAATTAAAACCGTTTTAACTTCTATAATCATGAGAGGCATCTGGCAAAACGCACATGACCATCCAATTACACAGATGATGCTGTACAGTACAATATCACGATCCAGTAAACTATTTTACTCGTGTTAAATTCTTTGTCTCATAGTTGTCAGATCAGTTTCAAGGTAGATGTGTGTCATCCTTGCTAACTTAATCTTTTCTTGATCTTGAGCAGATTATCAAATATGATTACTCTTGTATTCATACTGCTAGCAGATATTCTTACTCTATCAAGGGGCCCAGTGACACTATGAGTCGTATAATAAATACGAGGGACAATAGTACTTTTAGTAGACCATCACTACTTCAGCTAAGTTATGTATACCGAAGAGCTACCGTTATAGCTACTTTTTACAGATAGCGTTAGGTAGCAATGACACATACACATCTCTTAGTTAGGAAAGATGAATACCTCATACTGTAGAACTTAACACTGAATGAAAGCATTAATGACACGAACACAATTCCGTATAATGTTTCATTCGGGGTCTGTCAAATACCATGTTCCTGGAACATGTATCTATGTGATTAAAATGACAACTCTGTGTCTATGGTCTGTAAAACTTGACCATATTTTAATCCACATACTAACCTTGTAGCGATAATTAGTGTTCCTGCTAATTACCTCGGTCAGTGACCTTTTAGAGTATTATCATCTTTATTATGAAGTTTCACAATTCCAGTCATTAACTCGAAATGATTCATAAATTCAATAATACTCAAGGAATCAAAATGACATTTTATTAATCATTCAATTCATGAACAAACCTATATATAATTAAATTATCATATTATTGACATCTAGATTATTACTTACTAACACGGTCATCTCATGCGCTCCTCCACAATAGCCACATGCTGTTGCGGCATTGACTGCTGCTACCGTTCGCTGCTTGGTCTGCTTGTAGAGTGCCATTTGCAAAGCATCAATCTTTGCGCTTAGCATGGATATATCATCTACTCGGTGCATGCCAGGTGTTGGGGTTGGCTTCTTTCGCTCAGGGATTCAGTAGTGTTGGTTGATTGCAATCTCTTCAATTAGGTTGTAAGCCTCGTCATGTTCCTTGTTCATGATTGCTCCTCCTGCAGAAGCATCAATAGACAACCTATCGGTAGGGTTTAGATCATTATAAAAAGTTTGAACAATCAGCCATATTTCTAGACCATGATGTGGACAACACCTTAACATATCCTTATATCTATCCCATGCTTCACACAATGTTTCACCATCCCTTTGTTCAAAATTAGTAATTGCATTTCTAAACCTTGAAGTTTTGGATGGTGGAAAATATTTTGCAATAAACACATTAAACAATTGGTCCCAAGTTTGAATGGAATTGGCCGGTAAGGAAAACAACCATGCTCTTGCTTTATTTTTTAATGAGAATTGAAATAGCCTTAGCCTGATTGCTTCATCGGTAACTCCGTTGATCTTTATCGTCTCGCATATCCCTAGGAAAATTGACAAATGAAGATGTGGATCTTCATTTGGAAATCCTCCAAATTGCTGTTGCGAAATCATATTTATGAGAGCAGGTTTGATCTCAAAATTACGGTTCGTGACAGTTGACGGGTTTATGCTAGAATTATGATCATTCGCGCGCGGTACGCAATAGTCTCGTAGAAGTTTGGGTCTTGCTGCATCATGAACTCCATGATCACCATTGTTTTGTCTTCCATTGTTAATCAGTTGGTTCGGTGGGATATCCATGTTGATCGAATCTGAGTCTTCTTCGCTTTCAGAATTACTCGAGGAAGAACTGCGATTGGTTCTTATCGGTGATGTGGAAGCGAATTGTCCTCTCCTACTTGCAATCCTTAAGGATCTCCGTACGGATGATTCGGCTAGCGTGCAGTGTCCTAAAAAGAAAAGGAAATCTGAAAATTAAACTAAAAACTGAAAATAAAAATAAAATAAAAATAAAAACGAAATTGAAAATAAAATAAAAATAAAAATAAAAATACAGAAAATAAAAAGAAATCTAGGCGTTTCTAATTAATTGGATTCAATGGTCAAAGCAAGGGCGTCTCGCGAGGCCTTGCACAATGAACTGTTATTCTCCGGCAACGGTGCAAAAAAGCTTGATCACTCAAAAGAGAGCGATGTTTCTTTTAATATTTATAAACTCAAAAATGCTATCGGTTCGGACTGCAAGCGCACAATCCTATCGAGTAGTATATTCGAGATCGATCCACATGGAATATTGGTTCAGAGCTTTGAGCGATCGAATCACAATCTTTCGAAAGGCTAGATGAAATCTGAAAATTGAGAAATGTTGTTGTGATCAATGTAAATTAGGAAGCAATTAAAAGTAATTAAAATAAAGATAGAGATGAGAATTTCTAGGGTTTCGGCACATCATTGCTACTCAATCCGCCTTGATAATATATTCCTGTTGCGTCTGATTTCCTGTTGTTGTTTTATGAAAGACACCACATAGGTCACTGCGATTTATGTTACGCAAGAATGATAAATCTTTCATCGAGATTCTACGTAGGACACTGCGAGTTTCCTTACGCAAATGACTGATATTTTAAATACCCCAAATTACTACACAGATCACTGCGATTTTCTTTACGCAAGTGATGGAATTTGGTACGCGTTTTGTTGGTCTAGTTTATGGTTTTTCCCGCTAAGATTTTCTTCACATAAACCTAATAGATCTCAACGAGGCTAATTCATACAAATAGTTTCTCTTACCATTAAAGTACTGTCACTACCCTAACGGACTCAAACTAGATCATTGAAGTTAGATGAAGAGATAGTAAATCACAAAAAAATATTTAGATTCAACAACAAGAAATCATAATCAACAGAAATATATATATCAAAACATCAAGAGTAACAAGGTTTACTGCCTAGCCCTAAGAAAAGGAACATAGCTGCGAAACGACATTGTAACAAGTACTGCTCTTTTCTCACTTTAATCAAATCTAACCCTAATTACAAAGATAAGTTATTCTTCTACCCAGGAACCTTATATAGAAGTGGAGGGACGTCTGGAGATTGAGTAGGGGCTAAGAAACTGATCTGGATACAGCTGTCGACAGTTATTCCCCAAGAGGCGCCTTCAGTTACAGACCGTATTAGGTGATACGGTCCGTATTAGGACCTTGACGGTTAGGGTTATAATACTTCCAGCGCTATCTCCTGGTCTGTGTAGGCCTGGTCCGTATTAGGCAATACGGACCGTAACAGAGACTTCGTCGATAAGCGTCACTGATCCGATTGACTCGATTCTAGCTTCATTTAGTGTAAAATAGTCACAAAACCTGTTTTCTACAATAAAACATCAAGAAGGGTGACAGTAGTGATCAGAGTCAAAATAATGATGATTTACGTAGGGTTTTGGCTCAGGTTTTGCATATTTTCTCACATTTATGTTTAATTAATTAGAGAAAAAGGCTACTATCACCCTTCTTTATGTTTCATTGTAGAAAACAGGTTTTGGGACTATTTTACACCAAATGGAGCTAGAATCGGGTCAATCGGATCAGCAACGTTCATCGACTAAGTCCCTGTTACGGCCCGTATTGCCAAATACGGATCAGGCCTAGCATTGACCAGAAGATAGCGCTGGAAGCATTAAACCCTAACCGTCAAGGTCCTAATACGGACCGTATTACCCAATACGGTCCGTATCCGAAGGCGTCTCTTGGAGAATAACTGCCGACAGCTGTTTCCAGATCAGTTTCTTAGCCCCTACTCAACCTCTACACGTCCCTACACTCCTATATAAGGCTCCTGGGCAGAATGATTAGTTATCTTTATAATTAGGGTTAGATCTGATTAAAGTGAGAAGAGAGGAGTGCCTGTAATGATGCCGTTCCGCGGCTAAGTTTCTTTTCTTAGGGCTAGGCAGTAAACCTTGTTACTCTTGATATTTTGATATATATATTTCTGTTGATTATGATTTCTTGTTGTTGAAACAAAATGCTTTTGTGATTTACTATCTCTTCATCTAATTTCAATGATCTAGTTTGAGTCCGTTAGGATAGTGACAGTACTTTAATGGTAAGAGAAACTATTTGTATGAATTAGCCTCGTTGAGATTTATTAGGTTTATGTGAAGAAAACCTTAGCGGGGAAACCATAAATCAGACCAACAAAACGCGTACCAAATTCCATCACTTGCGTAAAGTAAATCGCAATGATCTGTGTAGTAATGTGGGGTATTTGAGAGATCAGACATTTGTGTAAGGTAAATCGTAGTGTCCTATGTAGAATCTCGGTGAAAGATCTGTCATTCTCGCGTAACATAAATCGCAGTGACCTATGTGGTGTCTTTCATTAAATAACAACAGAAATCAGACGCAACAGGAATATATTATCAAGGCAGATTGAGTGGCAATGGTGTGCCGAAACCCTAGGAATTCTCATCTCTATCTTTATTTTAATTACTTTTAATTGCTTCCTAATTTACATTGATCAAAACAACATCTCTCAATTTACAGATTTCGTCTAGCCTTTCGAAAGATTGTGATTCGATCGCTCAAAGCATTGAACCAATATTCCCTGTGGATCGACCTCGTATATACTACTCGATAGGATTGTGCGCTTGCAGTCCGAACCGATAGCATTTCCGAGTTTATAAATATTAAAAGAAATATTGCTCTCTTTTGAGTGATCAAGTTTTTTGGCGCTGTTACCGGGGAATAACGGTTCATTGTGCAAGGCCTCGCGAGACGTCCTTACTTTGACCATTGAATCCAATTAATTAGAAACGCCTAGGTTTCTTTTTATTTTCTGCATTTTTATTTTTCTTTTATTTTCAATTTCGTTTTTATTTTTATTTTCTTTTATTTTCAGTTTTTAGTTTAATTTTCAGATTTTCTTTTCTTTTTAGGAAACCGCACGCTGGCCGAATCATCCGTACGAAGATCCGCGAGGATTGCTAGTAGGAGAGGACAATTCGCTTCCACATCACCGATAAGAATCAATCATAGTTCTTCATCAAGTAATTCTGAAAGCGAAGAAGACTCAGATTCGATCAACATGAATATCCCACCAAACGAACGATCAACAATAGAAGACAAAACAATGGTGAAAATGAAGTTCACGATGCAGCAAGACCCAAACTTCTACGAGACTATTGCGTACCGCGCGCAAATGATCCTAATTCTAGTATAAACCCGCCAACTGTTACGAACTGTAATTTTGAGATCAAACCTGCTCTCATAAATATGGTTTCGCAACAGCAATTTGGAGGATTTCCACATGAAGATCCGCATCTTCATTTGTCAATCTTCCTAGGGATATGCGAGACGATAAAGATCAACGGAGTTACCGATGAAGCAATCAGGCTACGGCTATTTCAATTCTCATTAAAAGATAAAGCAAGAGCATGGTTGTTTTCCTTACCGGTCAATTCCATTCAAACTTGGGACCAATTGTTTAACGTGTTTATTGCAAAATATTTTCCACCATCCAAAACTTCGAGGTTTAGAAATGCAATTACTAATTTTGAACAAAGGGATGGTGAAACATTGTGTGAGGCATGGGATAGATATAAGGATATGTTAAGGTGTTGTCCACATCATGGTCTAGAAACATGGCTGATTGTCCAAACTTTTTATAATGATCTAAACCCTACCGATAGGTTGTCTATTGATGCTTCCGCAGGAGGAGCAATCATGAACAAGGAACTGACGAGGCTTACAACCTAATTGAAGAGATTGCAATCAACCAACACTACTGGATCCCTGAGCGAAAGAAGCCAACTCGAACACCTGGCATGCACCGAGTAGATGATATATCCATGCTGAGCGCAAAGATTGATGCTTTGCAAATGGCACTCAACAAGCAGACCAAGCAGCGAACGGTAGCAGCAGTCAATGCCGCAACAGCATGTGGCTATTGTGGAGGAGCGCATGAGATGACCGAATGTATGAATGTGACGCAAACTGAGGAAGAAATGGGGCAAGCAAACGCAATCGACAATAGCTTTCGACCTCAGCCTGCTTACAATACATACCATCCGAATAATCGAAACCATCCTAAATCTCTCATACGCAAATAATCAGAAGCCTGCTGCACCCCAACAGAACTATCAACCACAGCCCAATTATCAACCAAGATACAACAATCCTCAACAGAATTATCAACCAAGGAAATACAATCAACCACAGCAACCTGACATCACATCATTAATGGAGAGATTCCTAGAGAAGCAAGATAAGGCTAACGCCGAAATCGCACAAAAGATCAAATCCCTAACAAACTGCAACAAAGACTTGGAAGACAATGTCTCTAAGATGGCAAAAGAACTCTAGAGTATCACACACGGAAAAGGCAAATTTCCGGGCCAACCGGAAGAAAACCCGAGAGACATGCAAATGCATAACATTAAGGAGCGGTACAGCTTACAAGGGACCTCCCATGCCCGATCAAACTTTCGATGAGATGCATGCAGAGCCATTGCATTCCGAAGAGTACGAGCCGCAACCACCGGAGCCGCCCGTATTCGAACTGCAGACAGACCTTATCAAGGAGCAGAATGACACCGTAGGTGGAGACGAGCGAAAACCCGAACCTGAATACATTTCACCACCACCCTACAAGCCACCTCTGCCATTCCCTCCAAGGCTTGCCAAGCACAAGATGGAGCAGCAATTTGCAAGATTCATGGAGACACTCAAGCAATTACAAGTCACAATCCCCTTCACTGAAGCAATTGCAAGCATACCCTCGTATGCTAAATTTCTGAGGGAGATTCTTTCAAACCGCAGTAGACTCCAAGAACTCTCAACAATTCCGCTCAATCTGGAGTGTAGTGCGCTCGTGCAAAGCAAATTACCGACAAAGTTGAAAGATCCGGAAAGTTTCTCGATACCATGCACTATTGGCACAACCGATTTCAAGAGAGCTTTGTGTGATCTAGGGGCGAGTGTGAGTTTGATGCCTAAGGTAGTATTTGATAAATTGGAATGTGGAGACCTATCACCAACACGGATCTCATTACAACTAGCTGACCGACCAATTCGATATCCTGAAGGAATGTTGCTTGATATCCCAATCAAGGTTGGTAAATTCTGGATACCAGCCGATTTTGTGGTAGTTGATATGGAAGAAGATGAGCAGATTCCGATCATCCTTGGAAGGCCATTCCTCGCCACCTGTGGGGCAATGATCGATGTTAGGAATGGAAAGATTTCACTCAATGTTGGCGAGAACAAAATGATCTTCAACACGAATGAAACCAAAGTCCCACCTGGCATAAATCATGCTTACAATTTGGAAACAACGGACGAGTATGGCAATGATCAATTGCGAATGGATGAATTTGAAGACATCGAAGAAATGATGCACGAAGCAGAAATGGAGAGATTGTTCATTGTACAAGATGACGGTCAGATCCATCCAACCTCCGTGACAGTACAAACCGATGATCTGAACAAGAGCCCCAATATCACAAACAACAGGAATTATTCTCTCTTAGCCCTTGCATTAATCAAAAACCTACGCGAAGAACTCGATGTAATTTCTCAAAGACTGGACGAGGTCGAAGCAGTACTCGGAGTAAGTCTGGCATTCGACCCTGGGCCTCAAACATCAACCGACTTCTTCGAGAAGGGCGATGATGATGAAACCACAGAAGACGCTGAAGGCAAGCCACCCGACAAGCAACCCCCTTGCATTGACGGGAGGATATCCGGAAGAAACTGATGCGACACAAAGTCAAGCTAACGACTTTAAACAAGCGCTTCTTGGGAGGCAACCCAAGGCCACTTTTATATATTCGTATAAATTATTTATTTTCAGTTTGATTAGGACTTTAACAAAGAAACAACTCATACCCACATTTTTCCCATGATCAGGTAAGCATGCTGGAGGAATGCTTGATTAAAGACAGATCGGAAGATGGAAAAATACTCTCTGGTACGGCCTGTATTGGCTGATGCAGACCATACCAATGGATACAGGGGTAAAAGATTTAGAAGGAAGGAAACAAGTGTTGAATACGGCCCGGATTGGCTGATACGGCCAGTATTCACAGAGATTAAAACTTGGCGGTTATTGGGGTTTGATCATAACGGATTAGATACGGACCGTATTGGCTGATACGGTCTGTAATGAAGGCCAATTCGGGAGATGCGAACCCGTTAAGAAGAGACGTTTGAAATCCCGCGCGAATCACGTCTCATAACCGTTAACCCCTATTTCGTTTTAATCCCTAAACCCTTCCTCTTTCCTTCCCTCTACTCTCTTTCCCTCTATTCCTTCTCCTTCTCCTCTTCCCCTCTCTTGCCAAAACCGAAATCAAGCACCCCTCCTTGCCGCCGAGCCCCGCCATCGGAACCATCTCAACCTTTCACTGAAGCCGCTGCCTCACTTCTCCTCCACACTGCAGCCCTAATACGGACCGTACCGGGTCTGTATCCGACGGCCACTCGTTCTAACTTCTCCAATTTCAGTTTTTCTAAACCCCTCTTTCGATTTCAAAGTTTTAATTTCATTTTTGCATTTGTTTTGACTCAATCTCTGTTGCATTAATTTAGGTAATTAGGTTTTATTTCACAAAAGTCACAAAAATCACAAAAAAATTAGGTTTCTGTCAATTTTCTGATTTTTACCAGTACAATACGGTCCGTATTGACCCAATACGGTCCGTAATATTTACCAGAACCAACACTTGTCATTTTCAGAAACATCTTTAATACGGTCCGTATCATCAATACGGTCCGTATTAAATCCTGTACTTGGTCAAATTTTACCAGCTAACCAGCCCGTATTAGGACCGTATTGACCGATACGGTCCGTAACAGAGATCCAAATTTTTAACAAATGGCCCCAAAAATGAAAAATATTTTAGGGGCAGTTACAAGGAGTGCTAAGAAAGCTCTCGGAAGTGCCGGCCTGAGTAGTTCACCACAGAGCTCCTCTAGCCGATCCTCCCGGTCCTCCGGCTCGCGACCACAATCCTCCAACCATTCATCCTCTCGTTCTGACACTCAGCAATCAATCAGAGACACACCAATCTCTGATGCAGATTATGAGCCAGAGGAGTTCAACCCTCGGGACTTTGGCCTCGAGGAAGAAGACTCCGATGAATCGATGGAGGAAGTCCGGCCGACAGAGTACCAACCCACCTTCTCGCACATACAATTCAAGCAAGCTTACGAGAAGATGACAACAAGGGAGGTCATCTACCACAAGTCGGTCAACACGGAGACACTCGAGCGACTAGGCCTCCTTACACAAACCGAACAACTCACAAACCGCATCCACATCTGGCAATTCCTAAACCTAATCAAAGGAGTTAAAGTTTACAAGGTACTCACGAGGGAGTTCCTTGCGACCTACAGATACAATGAGGACTCCATCACTTTCCAGATGCTTGGCGTACCTTACACAGTCTCCATGAGTGATTTCTGCGCCATCTTCGACCTCGCCGATAATGGCACTTTTGATTCTCCTGACTGCCGAGAGTTCTGGTACAGCATCACAGAAGACAACCAGAATTCAACTCGACCGGCGAGCAGAATCCTCCACCCCCAAATCCGCCTCTTGCAAGTCATCCTTGCCAATTCCATTTTCGCAAGAGGAGAGAGTTCATCCAAGGTAACACTCCCTGAACTCTATCTTCTCAAATGCATGATCGAGCCAACACCGGTGCGACCTCACCTTGGCCGTCTCCTTTCCAAACAAATCCGTGAGGTCGCCCTTGCCAAGAAAGATAAAGGCAAGATTTCCATTGGGTTCGTGGTCACAATCTTGGCCAATCACCTCGCTCTGCCGATCGACCATCTCAAGTAGGCAAGCGGGCTCACACAAATTGACATGCCATGCCTCCAAGCCATGAAAATTATCACCGGCCATTACCCAGGTCCCTACTTCTACAATTCGCCAAAGGGAATTCTCCAATTTCCCTTCCGACACCTCAATCTCCGTAGTAGGGCCTCATGGAAAATGGCATGTCACGCGAGCCCGACTTATGAGCCTCCTCAGGATTACATGGATGTAATCGAAAGCCAAGCCGAAATGAGAAATCAGGCTAACATCGATAGGTGCTAGCAATTTTACTCAATTTTTGACTAGGGTTAGAGGCTTTACCGAAAATCCTAGAATGATTAGATTGAGCTTTTTAGCTAGCTTGCATTTTTATTTTTAGGAGTAGGTTAATCAAGTAGGAATTGTTTTTAAATTGAATTAGACTAAGGTTTAGACAATTGGCCATGATACCAAAAATTCAGAATTTTAAAAATAATTAGTGATTTCAAAGTGAAAAATTAATTGCTAACCATGAGCGTTGACCAAAAATTGCAAACCCTAGAATTTTTATTGTTGAGTAATTTATTTTTGCAAAGTCTTTTAAACTTGATAGTGTTTTAGAATACCCATTTATTATAGATAGACCCCTAGCGAAACTATGCAATAATTTATCGTATGAATGAATACTTGGAATTGTGTGTAATCATGGTGCTTGTCACACAAAAATATTTTATTTTTCAGAAAAATAGAAAAATACAAAAAAAAATCAGAAATGAAAAAAATCCAAAAAAAAAAAAAATAGAAAAATAGAAAAAGAAAAAAATAGAATAAAAGATGGAGGATAAAAAGAGTACGGGTGCCTACGCAAGACTGGTTACCAATAGGCGAGAAAACCTCCCAAATTTTAATTTTGTATATATTTAATCTTTCAAAAATAGTCACAAGTACCAACACACTTAGTTGTCATACTTTGCTCCAATCGATTGGGAAGGAAAATTAAAATTTATATCATTAGAATTCCTATTGATTGGAAGGGAGCCATTTATAATCGAAGGGGAAATTAATACTCTCAATTTTAAGGATATTTGTGAAGTAGATTGTTCGATAATAATTTTTCTAGGGTAAGCATAATGAGGTCAATCATGGGGTGAATAAATTGTTCAAGGGAGAGGTCATGAATATTTTTAAGTTCTAAATTTTTATTATCATGCCAATTGTACTAAACCTAAGCCCTAATTTAATTTTTAAACAAAACCTTGAGATTGTATGGCATAACCTAGACCGAATCTTTGACCAGCTGGGATGTCGTTGCTTGAGGACAAGCAACAATTCAAGTTGGGAGGCGTGATCAGAGTCAAAATAATGATGATTTACGTAGGGTTTTGGCTTAGGTTTTGCATATTTTCTCACATTTATTTTTAATTAATTAGAGAAAAAGGCTACTGTCACCCTTCTTTATGTTTCATTGTAGAAAACAGGTTTTGGGACTATTTTACACCAAATGGAGCTAGAAACGGGTCAATCGGATCAGCAACGTTCATCGACTAAGTCCCTGTTACGGCCCGTATTGCCTAATACGGATCAGGCCTAGCATTGATTAGAAGATAGCGCTGGAAGCATTAAACCCTAATGGTCAAGGTCCTAATACGGACCGTATTACCCAATACGGTCCGTATTCGAAGGCGTCTCTTGGGGAATAACTGCCGACAGCTATTTCCAGATCAGTTTCTTAGCCCCTACTCAACCTCTACACGTCCCTACACTCCTATATAAGGCCCCTGGGCAGAATGATTAGTTATCTTTGTAATTAGGGTTAGATATGATTAAAGTGAGAAGAGAGGAGTGCCTGTAATGATGCCGTTCCGCGGCTAAGTTCCTTTTCTTAGGGCTAGGCAGTAAACCTTGTTACTCTTGATGTTTTGATATATATATTTCTGTTGATTATGATTTCTTATTGTTGAAACAAAATGCTTTTGTGATTTACTATCTCTTCATCTAATTTCAATGATCTAGTTTGAGTCCGTTAGGGTAGTGACAGTACTTTAATGGTAAGAGAAACTATTTGTATGAATTAGCCTCGTTGAGATTTATTAGGTTTATGTAAAGAAAACCTTAGCGGGGAAACCATAAACCAGACCAACAAAACGCGTACCAAATTCCATCACTTGCGTAAAGTAAATCGCAATGATCTGTGTAGTAATTTGGGGTATTTGAGAGATCAGACATTTGTGTAAGGTAAATCGCAGTGTCCTATGTAGAATCTCGGTGAAAGATCTGTCATTCTCGCGTAACATAAATCGCAGTGACCTATGTGGTGTCTTTCATTAAACAACAACAGGAAATCAGACGCAACAAGAATATATTATCAAGGCAGATTGAGTGGCAATGGTGTGCCAAAACCCTAGGAATTTTCATCTCTATCTTTATTTTAATTACTTTTAATTGCTTCCTAATTTACATTGATCAAAACAACATCTCTCAATTTACAGATTTTGTCTAGCCTTTCGAAAGATTGTGATTCGATCGCTCAAAGCATTGAACCAATATTCCTTGTGGATCGACCTAGTATATACTACTTGATAGGATTGTGCGCTTGCAGTCCGAACCGATAGCATTTTCGAGTTTATAAATATTAAAAGAAGCATTGCTCTCTTTTGAGTGATCAAGTAGCCTTTTTCTATAATAAATCAAATATAAGTGTGAGAAAATATGCAAAACCTAAGCCAAGACCCTACGTAAATCATCATTATTTTGAATCTGATCACGACTCATTGTGAAAACCAATGGCAATTTCAATAATGGCTTCAAAAATCGGCCGATACAAGTTGACTTGGCCGAGTCAGAGTGAAATCAGCCGGAAGTGAGCCGATTTTATCAAAGTTGACTCGAATGTGAGAGTTATACGCAGGAAACCTATAAAATTGACTGTGAATTGAAACAATCAGCCAAATTTCTTCTAATTCGCTTGGGTTGAGAGAAAAATTGAACTGTTTTTGATAATTCAATCGACTTGGTGTACGTAAGGTGTATTGTTTTGTTTTGAAAATGTAAGTTGTTTCACGGTAGACCATATTTCATACCAGCTATTATATAGATAAGTTGACCGGGAGTTGTAATGTTTTACTAAATAGACAATGGTCTGCGTTCAGTCGTTCACACTCGACATTGGTTTTTTTTCGTTTTACTAGATTAGAAATATTAGTTAAATTAAAATTTTGATTTCTCTCTTGTAAGTATTAGTTAAGTTTTCTTATTGTTTTATTTATATCTTTTAAAAATTAGATAAATTTAATTATTTAAGTAATTACATTACAAATTTGAATTTGTTATTATTTTATTTATTTCATTTACAAATTAGATAAATTTAATCATTTAAGTAATTACGTTACAAATTTGAATTTTTTATTATTTTATTTATTTCATTTACAAATTAGATAAATTTAATCATTTAAGTAATTACATTAAAATTTCATTTTTTTATTATTTTATTTATTTCATTTACAAATTAGATAAATTTAATTATTTAAGTAATTACATTACAAATTTGATTTTTTTATTATTTTATTTATTTCATTTACAAATTAGATAAATTTAATTATTTAAGTAATTACATTACAAATTTAATTTTATCACATTAATGTCTTTATTATTTGGCTCAGTACAACAATATCTTCTTTTACTATGAGATATCCAGCTAGGTCGTCATAGCTTTTGAGAGTAAAAAAATATGTGTTATGATTGTATTGTTTGTATTATATTATATTAGTGTAAAAAAATATATGTTATGATTGTAATGCTTCTATTATATTATATTAGTGGATTATTGGAATGTAATTTTTTCCTCATAATTATTTTTTTTACAAATTTTTAACAATTTTTTTTTCGTACAAAATAAGCTTCTGGTAAAAAAAATTTGGGTTTCTGATCCAGTTCGGCCGATTCCGACCGATTTATATGACTCCTGTTCGCACAAAAGTGTATCACAAAGTTTCACTACAGCAAGCTGTAGCTTTTAAACCTTGAATTAACTTCCGACTAGACTGCAAGTGCACAATCCTATCGTATAGTTTAGTCAGGTATCGATCCACATGACGGTTCAAAATCTAATCTGGAACTCTACTTAAATCAATTAGGTACTAGAAGTTGGAAAAGATTGATTTGGTTTGTTTTATTTCCTAAATTCAATAATGACAGAAATAATTAAAATGACAGAAAGTAAAATTTTGATTTTTATCAGATAAAGAAAAGCGTTTCCAGGATTTTTGATTTAATCTTCAACTCTGTCTCTCGGTACCACACACGACCCGCGTACTTTCATACGCGGCCCGCATGGAACACGCGATCCGCGTACTCTCATACGCGGTCCGCGTGGACCTCGAGTGAATGCAGCAGCTGTCTGTTTCTGCATTGTTCTTTGGTGTAAGAATTCATTGACCGAACCTAATGTTCCTAAACCTCAACTCTCGTTTGTTGGCTTAATAAACTTGGTATCGGAAATGCAATTTCACCTTCTTTGGTTTTTAATCTAAGTTAATTGTCCGGTTTACTAAAGGTAACCACTACCTCTCGATAAGTGGAAAAGTTCACCTCTCAGTTACTATTTGGTCTCGCCTCACGGCTCGTAAACCTACCTCAAATACTAAGTTTGGTTGAGAGAAATATCAAGGCCAAAGTACTAGAAAAGATGCTATAGACATCTAACAGTAGACAATTAAGAATCATTCAATCAACTTCAACAAAGCAATTAAATACTACTCAAACAATTAAACACTAACATTCAACACATATTCAAACAACAGGCATACAAAACAAAGTATCAAACTACATCGTAACCCTAGAAACTAAATAATCTACTCAAGCATAGTCAAAAAACAGATAAAACAAATAAAAGATATGATAAAGATAGTGCTCATGGCAGAATTCGAAGTGGTGAGAAGATCCGTCGCAAATCTCTCGATTTTTGCCTCTCTTCCTCTTCTCCAAGCCAAGCCGTCAAGCACCAACCCTAGGTCTCTCCTCCCAGATCCAAAATAAGCTCTCAGGTGCAAGAAATCCTCTCTTATAGCTTTTATGGCCGACCTTCCTTCCATTAGCCTCTGTTTCCAATTCAGCTTCTGTTTCCGAAAAAGTCTGACACTACCCGCATCGGATCTGACGTGGCCCACGTGCCTTTGGTTTAGATTGTAGATCTTCTCGCAAGCTTTTCGAAAAATGGTTATAAACTCAAAACGGAGTTACGAGTCAAAAGTTATGACTGTTTTAAGTTCGGGTGCTGAAATTTTAGGGTCTGACGCGACCCGCATCGGATCTGACGCGGCCCGCGTGTAGGGTTTCAGAACTCACAATCTTCCCTGATTTCGCTCGTTTTCTGCAAAGTAAGAATAAAAACGCAGCAGTACCACATTCTATAGATATTCAATGTAATAGACACGATTTGGTGGTTTAAAACACAGATTTTGGTATAGAAATTGGTCGGATTTGTAGGTCAAATAACGAGACATCAACTCCAATTCCATAATCAAGTGACATATTTCGATTTTCAGAGCCATGATATCAACACTATCTTTAAGAGAAATGATATATAGTAGTTAATTATGAATACAATATATATGCACTTGTATTCAAGGTTCATTTGTTCATACATTATTTCTTCATTGGCTTTATATTAATAACTAATATTCAACTTTTGTGGTAATTAATTAACAGGTGCATGGTACAAGTCTCAAGGAGATCTTGGATAGGTAAAATCAAGTATTGTCATATACACGATCTCCTACGGGACCTAGCCATTCAAAAAGCCAAGAAGTCTAATTTTCTAACGGTAGTCTCGAAGAATGACACCAACTTGAGTTGTAGCACTTGTGCACGTCGGGTTGCTCTTCACGGTTATGGTGATAACATAATACAACATGCTGGCAAAACAAATATTCGTTCTTTGATCAATTTTAAAGATGTACCAAATTTCAATAGGTTTCGAATGCTACGAGTTTTACACATGAGTATGGTGCCGAACAAATATTTATATGGGATAAATTGTTTGAAGGGCTTGAATACCCTGACGGCATTAAAGTACTTCGGGCTTGAAGGTGCTATGGTTCATTATTTTATGGAGTGCAACTTTCCCACTGTTAGGTTTTTTAAGAGATCTCCTTTAACTTATTTGAATAATCTTCAAACGGTGTGTACACGGTATTAATTGTAAAAGTCACGGTGAGTTACCCTCATCCTTTTGGGGTAACAAACAGTTGAGGCATATCAACTTCTCCTGCTGTTCGAAGTGTAAAGCAACTCCAAAGGGACCACCATCAGCAGCAGACTTGCAAAGTTTACTGACCTTAAAATGGGTGATAGCTAGGCAAGACTGGGTTGCAGAACTGCCTAATTTTCACAATATTCGTAAGTTGGAGATTTTTATACCTGATTATGTTTCAAGGGAACTCTTGATCAATTTGTTAAGCAAACTAAATCATCTGGGTTCTCTGTATAGTACAAAAAACCCCTTCACCGACCCTCAACCACCGACTGTTTTAATATATAACAGTCGGTGTAGAGACTGCTGGTAAAATTGTAAATAAGAACAATCTCAACACCGACTGTTCTCTTACAAAAAACCGTCAGTAAACCAACACCGACTGTTTTTTACAAAAAACAGTCGGTGTTAAGCAGTCACCAACACCGACTGTTTTTTTAAAAAACAGTCGGTGTTGGTGATACCTACACTGACTGTTTTTTACAAAAACAGTCGGTGAGCTAAGTTCCCGGTTTATAATCGATTAGCCGCGAAATATTTCGTTATTTCCCTCTTCTTTGCCGAAAACCCTCCCAATTTTGGAGTTGAGTTTCTCTCTTTCGATCAAGGCGATCTCCCAAAGCACCGCCAAGCACCGCCAAGCAAGGCGATCTCCCAAAGCACCGCCAAGCACCGCGAAATATTTCATTTCCCGCCTTGCTGCCTCCGGCTCCGCCAAGCACCCGAGCACCCGAGTCGCCTTGCTGCCTCGCCCCGCCCCGCTACCTCGCCTTGCTGCCTCGCCCCGCACCAGCACCTTTTTTCTTTCATTAAACCCAAACACCACCACATCTGTCTCTTGAACGCACTAGCGAGGATGAATTTCAAAAACCCTAAAATACCCAATGTGCCGACGAGAGGGGCGACGACGACGCTGAAGGTGGCGTTGTTCGGCGGCGCCGCCGTCTACGCCGCCTTGAACAGCCTCTACAACGTCGATGGTGGTCATCGCGCCATTGTCTTCAATCGGATCGACGGTATTAAAGACAAGGTCTCCGATCTCTTCTCTTCCTTCAATTGTTTTCATAATCCTAGTTGTAAAACGGAGTTATCAGCACTGTTGATTTGTTTTGGACAGTAAATTTTGAAAATGCTAGTCACATATCAATGATTGATCTGGTGCTCGATGATGCCCATGCAATTTTTCTTTATGGCAGGATTGGTTGGGTTGGTCATACCTTGGTTTGGTTTAATATCAGGTTAATTATGTTGGAGCAGGCCGTCTCATAGTTCTGGTCCATCAATCTTTGGGTTTTTCAGATCTGGCCACCTTGCTATTATTTTGTTGTTTGTCGGGCAGAAAGTCAGCAGCTTTGATTGAACCCTTTGGTTTCATATCTAATTGGGATGAATCCGGGTATTGCAGTACGTGCTTGGATTTAGTTTAATTTCAAATGTAGTCTATTGTTAGTCCAACAGAAATTGTTTCATCTGGATTGGGGCCTTGCCAGGTTTCCTGTATCATTTCTTAGAAATTTTGGGTCATGGTTCCTGATTGGTCAGATTTTCTTCGGTTCATAAAGAAAGTAAATTGATCAAATTGTACTTAAACCTTTCCACTGTTGCGTAACTTAATTGAATGTTAACAATAAGATTTTGTAAAATGTGACCTCTACATGAACTCATTTTAGTTGAATTTAGTTTAGTATGGATGCTGAGGGGAATCTTTAGTGACTATTTTAACTCCTGCAATTGGAATAGAATACTCCGGCCTAAACTCCAAACAACACAAGTTACCTAGATTGCAGTCACTGGAGTTGATAACCATGGTTCAAAAAATCGGCCGATTCAACTCGGAATCGGACGGGACCGAGCCGAGTTTTACCCGATTCTGGCGCCTGTGCGAGTTTCTCAGAAAAACTCGGATGAACAGTGCCGAATCTGCCGAGTTTCCGATTTTTCCCGCCGAGTCAGCCGAGTTTTGTCCGAGTTTTGTCCGATTCTCACTAACCTGTGTGAGTTTTGTCCGATTCTCGTAGGCTGAGTTGTGCTGAGGAGAAGAGAAGAGGTCGGCCGGCTGAGGAGAAGAGAAGAGGAGAGAGCGGGGCATGGCTTCTCGCCGAAGCAAAAGAAGAGGGAAAAATCCCTTCTCCTCTCTTCTCCATGGAGTAATGGAGAGCACAAGAAGGATCGGTGGGGTGTGTTAGTCAGCGGAAGAGAAACAGAGAAAGGGAGCTCGGCTCCTCTGCGTGGAAAGGAGAAAGAGATGGAACGGGAAGAGGAAAAGAGAAGAAAGGAAGAGAAATGGGCTGTGGGGTCCGCTGTCAGTGGAACAAAAGAGAAGAGGGAATGGAGGGGAATGTGATGGACCCGAAAATTCCATTCAATTGGGTTAATTCAGCACATGAATTCAAATCACAGCTTTGAGATCCGTGCTAGCTGTGATCCGACGGAATAAGAAAGGATTTTGAAAGAAATCAATATATTTGAGTGTGGACCCGAACCCTTCAATTAAATTTGATTAATTTCATTTCTTCTTCAAGACTTTGAGATTTGTACGGCTGGTATTTGATTGGTTAATATACTTCCTAAATTATGTGAGTGTAATATTGTCTTAATTAACATAATTTTTTTACAAATTATTTTTATCAATTTTTTCCTATTTTTTTGGCTACAAAACAAGGCTTCTGCCAAAAATAACCGAGTTACCGATCCGATTCTTCCGATTCTGGCCGATTCATCCGATTCTGACTCGGCGGTCAAAAATCCGATTCCGATTCCGATTCCGAGTTTTTGAACCATGTTGATAACTACTCTGCTGATTGCATCTGATACGGCCTTTTAGCAGATGACAGCTAGAACATAAGCTTGATGGGTGCTAGATGCTATTATATAGAAGTATTTTGCCTTCGTTGCTTGTATGAGAAATATTGGTTGCATCTTTAATAATGCTAGATCATCAGATGATATTGTAAAAACCTTGATTATATTAATTGGGGGGATGGTTTAGATGCCATAATTCGTCGCAACCTCTCTTCTTTATTGATAATTTTAAAATCCAACAACCAAACAACAAATCTTAATTGTTGATCTTGTTCTTCTTCACAAGGGATGTATATCTTAAATTTTTTTAGTGCATTTTCTACAAGATCAACAATTTATAAAATGCACAGATCAAGTTAACTGCAATAGATAAGTTTTAGTGCATCCATTGTTAGAGCTCTTTGTGTTGTACAAAATGAACTAAAAATGGAGTTCCCTTGCCACAAGACCGGTCACTCTGCCCCTTGTGCTGTCAGAAGAGGGCCAATCCCTCTGTTCTAACTGTTTCAGGCTTTGTATTCTGCTATAGCTGTTTATTCAAGTCTGTTTCGCAGGTTAGCATGTCTCTCCTTACCTTTTTTCTTGCTTGTTGGAGTATTTTGTTCAGCATTTTTGGCCTTAAAGATTACAGCAATATATCTTAAGCTCATCATACTCAATTTAGCCTCTGTTAAATTAATATCAATGCAAACTTATACTTCAACCATTATTTACTGGGATTGGACCATTCCAAACAAGTACCTGCATATTGTCTGCCATTGATTTTTCTTTTCTCAGAAAATTTCACATGTTCCCACTTGATCCGAGACCTACATGAGTCCAATAACGACAGGCTAAAGCTACCCACTGTCACATTTTTATGTAGTAAAAGTATGGGATTAACCTATGTTAACCATTGATATTTCTAGGAAATTATATTAGTAATAATTTCTCCATGTGTATTAAAATTTAGGATCGGTTAATTATGGGTTTTATGTTCTCCTTTTTTAATATCAGGGATCTGTTAAACTTACAAAGAAGAATGTTGCTACTCCTGACAATAAATTCACAGCTGACACAAGAATAGGTACAGCTGCTACTATTCTATCTCTGTTAAAAGCATGGCTTGCAAATGTGTACTTGATTTGTTGATTTTATGTTTTTCTTTTATTATTTTTGTAAGTGCTAATAGCAGATGCTCCTGGAAAGAAGAGTCAAAGCAAAAAGAAGAAGATATGTTTTTTTACCTTGCCTTATATGAGGCTTATTATGGACCTGTTCTACAAGTACTCATTTTCCTAGATGGATCTGCATGTAGTCTAATCATGTGATGGTGCCTTAAGATACAAAGATGTTATGATTATTTTAGTTAATGTTGATATTCTTGCAGTTGATATTCTATGTAACTGAAGACTGACCATTTTCATTGTATATTTGGTCTGAAGGAATTGTTGTCTGCAAGATTTTATAATCTCAACTCTAGTAGTAGTTTTGCTAATTAATGAACAAGAAAATATAATATCAAGCATTGGTTATTGAGTAATTAAAATGTAAGATGACCCAAATTTTGGCTTGCCAGTTGTCACGTCTACAGGTGCAAAAAAAAAAAAAAAAAAAAAATTCGGTGCTGGGCACCTATACCGACGGTTTTTTCAAAAAAACAGTCGGTGATGGGCACCTACACCGACTGTTTTTTCAAAAAAACAGTCGGTGTTGGGCGCCTACACCGACTGTTTTTTCCAAAAAACAGTCGGTGTTGGGTGCCTACACTGACTGTTATTCACCCGTCAGTAAAGATTTATCTATACCGTCGCCGCCATCACCGACGCCTCAATAACAGTCAGTGAAAGGGTTTTTTAACAGTCGGTGAAGGGGTTTTTTTGTACTAGTGACGTATTTAGTAATGGGAAAGGACAAACCAATGATATTTCCAGATTGCATCTCAGCCTTTGGAAACCACAACCGTTTCCACTCATTCAGCCTGGTATCGGTCAAATGGCCAAGGAAAGAAGTTGGTTCCTGTACCATGTTCCCACCCCATCTCGTTAAGCTAATTCTTGTTAACATCGAATTTGAGAACAGTCGGTGTTGGGCGCCTACACCGACTGTTTTTTTCAAAAAACAGTCGGTGTTGGGTGCCTACACTGACTGTTATTCACCCGTCAGTAAAGATTTATCTATACCGTCGCCGCCATCACCGACGCCTCAATAACAGTCGGTGAAAGGGTTTTTTAACAGTCGGTGAAGGGGTTTTTTGTACTAGTGACGTATTTAGTAATGGGAAAGGACAAACCAATGATATTTCCAGATTGCATCTCAGCCTTTGGAAACCACAACCGTTTCCACTCATTCAGCCTGGTATCGGTCAAATGGCCAAGGAAAGAAGTTGGTTACTGTACCATGTTCCCACCCCATCTCGTTAAGCTAATTCTTGTTAACATCGAATTTGAGGAAGACCCAATGCCCCAACTAGAGAAGTTGCCAAACCTCAGGGTACTCCAACTATTTGAAAATTTTGAAGTAGCTGACAGAATACATATGGTCTGCTCCAGGGGAGGTTTTGGTCGCTTGCAACAATTGGTACTTATTGTAAATAATTTGGATGAATGGAAAATAGAGGAGGGTGATATGCCCATGCTCAACCAACTCGAGCTGAGATGCTACCTGTTGCAGATAGTTCCTGACTTGCAATATCTAGTCACCCTTCAAAAGTTGAATGTAGGTCCTTTGCGTGAGATTATCAAATCCAGGCTGCAAGGAGAAGACCAATGGAAAATAAAGCATATTCCCTCTGTAAGAATAGTTAATTGAAACTTCCCTAATCCCAGTTCATTTATTTAATCATATTAGTTGGCTTGCTTCTTATACTATTTTATCTGAACTTGTATACTTTTTGGTGTTATGTACTGCTTCAATTGATACGTACTATTATTTCAGCTTATTATAGTTGGCTTGGTTTCTAGTATATGCCACTTTTGTATGACCTGCATTAGTAATTTGACTTCACACAACTAAAAAAAAAACTTTGGCTTAGAAATTTTGTTCAGCTCTAAAGTTTAAAACCGGAAATTTTTCCCAATCCATCTACACCATCAAAATTTCACAACGCTCTTTCTCTTTTTCTCTCTTATTTTATAAGAATTTCTAGATATGAAAAATTCTCCTTAGCCAAAGCAAACGATGTTATATTGTAACGAAGGACTTATTATCATATAAAAATGCAATTTGTATATGAATTAAGAACATATGACCCTTGACTCTGCTATCATAATTGGGTACTCGATGACAAAAATCTAGTTAATTAGATGAAAAGGTTCCAATACCTCGTGCTTTTTATAGCTTATCATGCCTCACATTTTATATTTTTATTTTCAAAGTTCAAATTGTCAATCGAACCGCTCAACATGATATCCATACTAAAATATGCTTGGAGACAAAATCTTGTAATTTTTGGAAAAAATTTAGTATTTTTTCAGACAGGTACAACACCACTGTTTTTGTACAGTTCAGAAACAATGATGCTTTACCTATCTTAAAAAATAGTAATTTTTTTCAAAAATTATAAGATTTCATCCCCAAGCATATTTTAGTATCGATATCATGTTGAGCAGTTCGGATCGACAGTTTAGACTTTAAAAATTAAGATATTAAATATGAAGTATGATGAATTATGAAAAGCATGAGGTATTGAAACCCTCATATAATTCTCAATCGTTTTAATTATACTTTAATTTTGTTTTTCTTAAAGTATATACAAGTGATGAAAAACCTCGTTCAGTCAAAAATAATTTTGTTTCTTTTTCTTAGTTTTAAAACTTAAAACTAAAAAAAGAAACAAAATTATTTTGGTCCGGTGCAATATAACACTTGCCGTATGAATCAAGCCCAAATTCCTCACAAGGCCCACAACAAGGGACTCCTAAAGCTCAAATTCCTTACAAGGCCCACAACATGGTAAATTATTTAAACAGAGCAATTTTAGCTTCATACACTAGTGGAAAAACACACATCAGGAACGGTTAAAAACACGCATCAGGAACGGACCTAGAGGCGACACTAACCCAGCTGTTACAGATTAGTAGAACTAATCAGGAACTGTTAAATAACCGACACTAAATCCTATAATCAGGAACGGTTGTTTGATATAGCCGATACTGATATGGACAATCAGGAACGGTTGTTTGTTATTAGCCGATACTGATGTTGATAATCAGAAACGGCCTTTAAGAACAACCGATACTGATTTTAACAATCTGGAACGGCCTTTTAATAAACAACTGTTACTGTTCATATATATATATATATATATATATAGTGCTTGGCTATTATGCTTATATAAGCATATGCCCACATATGCTTAAATGAGCATTTTTGCGTTTCCAATGTTCAAATGATCGATCCGACCGTTCATCTTGTTCTCCATATTAATATGTGCTTGGAGACCAAATTTTATATTTTTCTGAATTTTTTTACTATTTATTAAGTCACTTTGAAAATTGCTGATCATATGGTCCAGAATTTTGGAAACACTGTTTTTACTGTTCACCCAGATCAGCAATTTTCAAAGTGGCTTAATAAATAGTAAAAAAATTCAGAAAAATGTAAAATTTGGTCTCCAAGCACATATTAATATGGAGAACAAGATGAACGGTCGGATCGACTATTTGAACATTGGAAACGCAAAAATGAGTTATAAGCATATGTGGGCATATGCTTATATAAGCATAGTAGCTAGCCCCTATATATATATATATATATATATATATATATATATATATATATATATTTTTTTTTTTTTTTTTTTTTTTGCAAAATGTGGGTATTCACATGAGCTAATTCAAATATCACATTTAGATCAATAATTAATATGCCACAATCACAAACAAAAGACATCAAACAAGTTAATTGCCATAAAAAAATATTCAAATTTAATTCCATATATCCACAAAACACACAAAAGACACAAAATTATCCAAGTTAATTGTCATAAGAAATCTATTTACTTGACTTAAATTAAAAATGCTTCTCTTTCTTACAACCTATAACTAATATGAAGGATAATACCACCCGAGAAGAAATGCCATTCAATTCACGAGACCTATTCAACGTATTCAACCTCACATTGCCACTTCACCCAATTTGCATTTTTGGCTTCTCTGCCTTCCTCTCTCTTTTCTGTTACTTTAAACAAATAGAATTGTGTACCTAATTGAGTAAAATAGATTAAAAGATGATAGGGTATGGAGATTGATGTGTAATCACATCCCTTAGCAGCTGACAGTTTATCGGTTTCTGATAAGACTGATTTCAGGAGTCATTTCTCAGAGATTGGCTACATCAAATTTGCATTTATTTTTATGAACATGCATGTCAAGGTGTCTATTACATGCTCGAGAAGTTTCAGATCCATTGAAGGTCCAGAGCTATGTGAAATAAGTGATTTTATAAGAGGGTATTTGCTGGTATTTTCTGAGTTTAGCTGCTGTCAGCCAATCTTTAAAAATTCATTCTGGACAATCTACAAAGCCAATTTTTTTGTTCTTTTTATGGAAATGTAAAGGAAAGTCTAAACTACATGCTTGACAAGTTTCAGGATTTTTGTAGTTTTCTAACTATTTTTAACAGATGCTTGAATGCAGGGGCAGATTGGTAAAAGATGCAGAAAACAGTATTTTTTTGCATTTTCAGAAAGCAAACTTTAAAAATAGCTAGTAAATCATAGAAAAATGCTATGAATGTAAAATTTAGGTCTAAAGTGTGTATTTTTGAGTCCTCTATCTGACTGTTCAAATAAATTTTTGGTTTGGACTTCTGATCAGCCTGCACTGGCTGATCTGTCACAGAAGGTCATTTGGGGTTTTTGAGGTACCAGTAGGGGCTGTTAAAATAGACGGGTCGAGTATTCATCTTCTCACGCGGATGGTGATATTTGCAAGTCGATCCATACCGGCATGTACCTGTCTTTAGGAAAAACTGCCAAAATAAAATAAAGAAAATAGATTTGTCAGAATATTCTTTATACATAAGATCCTATGGAAACAGATCGAATGATTCAGAGAAAAGAAAAAAGGGGACAAGAGAAGATGGAATGATTTCTTAATCAAGGTTAAATTAGCGTAAGAGACTCCAAGCAACTATGTTATGTGCATATACATCTGCTATGAGTTGGAATATGTGTATGTTTTAACAAGTGCTTCAGCCTAAAAATAAATGTGTAAAAATTACATTGTTGTTATAAATCATTAAAAAGGACAAATCAAAACATGAATACAGTATATACTTAATAAATATTACTTCTATCTCATGATCCAATTCATAAGCAAATACCTATACTATGAAGTCCTGTACTTGAATGGAACAAGAGATAGATGTCAAGACCAAATATCATCTTATGAAATTTTGATTAGACAAAAATAAAAAGAAACTGCTATTTTAGTTACAACTATAACTTTGGTACCTGACATTCCGGCTGTCCTTCTCTTTGAGGAAGATCCCCGGTATACTGTGCACCCTGAAATATGTTTGTTGCAAAAAAATTAACATTTTTGTTTAAATAAACTCAGGTTGGGTCCATTCAGTCAAGTCGAGCATGTTTTAACCAAACCTGAACTTTGATTATGAACTACATTTTTTACCAAAATGCAAGGCATGTTTGAAATTTTTTAATTTTACATCGAATGGGAATTGTACTGCCCTAAAGAAGACAATCATGTAAACCTAAATTATAAAAGATCTTTGCACAAATACAATATAACTAGCACCGCAAGACAATATTCTCTTTTACTTTTTTCTTTCAATTATACAAATAAGATCACTACATTTTCTGAACACGGTATTTACCGCATTTCTTAACACAATTAAATACTGTGTTAAGAACTTACGATAATACTAATTCATGACACATGACATTAGGTTAGTTGATACCAATCATGAATGCAGACACCGTAAAATAACTATCTTTATGTACAACATGTGAACCAAATGCAAACAAAATAGAAGGTACAAGCAGATACACAACTCCTAAATAAATCTCCCAAAAGCACAGAAGAGTAAGAATCAATGGTTACTTAACTGGTACATAGATAGAACCATAGAAACAGTATAGCCTTAGTATGAAATCTTTATCCGTACCTGACCGATGTAAGTCGGGTAATTGTACCGACAATTGGAACCATAGGCACAAGTGCCGGTTCTCATGTAGTAACTGCAGTCGGGTTCGCCGGGACGATCTGGGTACACATTTTGGGCTGTACATGTTGCTGCCCTTATCTGGTCCATCACTTAGTACTCTTAGTCGTGCCATTGATTTTGCACAAGGGACCAAAGTAAAAGTATCATGTGAAAAAAAAGATGAAACTGTTAATGATTCAGTTTTTAGTGTATCTATTACAGCATGAAAAGGATAAAACAAAACTAGGAAAGAAACAGAAATTTAGCAGTTTTTAATAAATCAACACAAATAAAGGAAACTAGGTCATATTATAAAACATTTCCATATCAGAAGATGAATTTTTCTTTTTCTTTTTTTTTTCTAAGCAAATGATGCAAGAAATGTTTTAAAATAAAAGATGAAAACAAATAAATTTCGTAAGACTTGGGGAATTTGATTTGAATTGACAAAACACTTGAGAGATTGTTCCATCAGAGTATTTGGTGAGAATAAATTCAAGTAAAAATAGATAGGTTGAGAGATCGAAGGAATCTGCATATCTCAAAGAAAAATTACCTTGGAGGTGATGATCAGAGGGAAAATCGACAACATTAGCAACCGCATTACTTCTTTCCTGCCCCGTATCCGCCATTAATCCCTCAATCTACTTCTTTTTAACCGATCTCGCAAAATTATATATGAATGTGAGACAAAAAGATCTCTGATTCCTAACAGGGATCTCTGATTCCAACCCAAATCGCCACAAATTGATCCTAATTTGGAATATGGCGCAAAAATCTGATTTATTTCCCCAAACGGATCGGATCGAATGCTGGTTTTGTTTTCCTTTTTGTTTTCTCTCCCTCTCTCTGTCTCTGTCTCTCTCTAAAGAGAACGGAGCGGCGTAATTTGAGGAATATTTCAACCCTAATGGGAGAATTTGAGGAATGCAAAAATGTGAGCGGGAATGAAAAATAAATAGCGCTAAAATAATATCAAGAACGATTAAATAAATGGCCGTTCCTAAATCAACCAGGAACGGTTATTTGACACAACCGATACTAATCTAGGACATATTAGGGTCAGTTAAATAAAATGCCGTTTTTAAAACTATTAGGAACAGTTGTTTTAAAGAGCCGATACTAATAACACACAATCAGGAACGTTTCTTTGTAAAGAGCCGTTCTTGATTCGGCCAGCACTATCAAGAACGGTCTTTAAAATACAACTGTTCCTGATAAGCACAATCAAGGTCGGCTGTTTAATATGCCCGTTCCTGATATATATCAGTATCGGTTTAATGTTAAATCCGACACTGATGGGCCGATACTAATTGTACTTTTTCCACTAGTGATACAGCGCACGAACCATATGTACTGCTTTTCAAGTTCTACAATCAGTGCGCTGCATCAAGCCAAACCTAGTCTGTTAAATTCTCAGCCCTACTGATATTCATCTCTCTCTTTCTCCGATCATAAAGCAATCAGGTAAGAAAAAGAACTCCCCTTTTTGCGCTATTTCTAGTATGACTCCTCATAAGCGCGAAGCCGAAGCAACCCATGAAAATCTATCTCCCAAAAGGTCAAAATTGGATGTAACTGGAGTTTCAAGCATATCAGAAGAGAAAGTAGGTGGGGGTGCGAGTAAAGTCACTTGCATTGAAGCTGATGCCAGTGAAGATAAAGGATGTTGGCAAAGAATGGAGGATGCTTGGGTCTTGCTTCCTGATGCCAGTTTGGAAAATTCTAGAAATTTAAGGTACCTTTTTGTGAAATTTATGATTGATAAGAACTCTCTTTGGTGAAATCATGGGCAAATTTCATGTATACCCCTCAAAAACCTCAAAATCATGGGTATAAGTTTTACTTTTTAATAAAGGGTAAAATGGGTATTTTATACATTCAAAATGAGTTTAAATAGAAAAGACAATAAATTGGGTAAATTTGTGAGTTTTTGAAATTTAGACGGGTAAATATGATATTATGACTTCTAGAGAGGGAAATATGTAATTTGAGGTTTCTGAGGGGCATATATGAAATTACCCCTGAAATCAGAAAAAAAAAAAAAAGTACTTCATACAACCTCAAAATCATGAGGATAATTTTTATTTTTTAATAAAGGGTAAAATTGGTGTTTTATGCATTTAAAATGAGTGTTACTAGAAAAGATAATAAATTTGGGTAAATTTGTGAGTTTTTGAAATTTAGAGGGGTAAATATGATATGATGACTTTTAGAGGGGGAAATATGTAACTTTGAGGTTTTTGAGGGGTATATATGAAATCCCCCTAAAATCATAAAAAAGTACTTCATAAAAAATAGAACTGTTAACTCTTGATTCTAGTTTGGTACTTTATGTTTTCTATATTAATAAAACCAAGAGAAAACTTAAATTGGTTGAATATTTCTAATACTTTTTTCCTCTTTAATTTTTAAAAATTTGTGGTACTTTTGTGTGAGTAGAACATTGAGTAGAACTATCTTTGGTGATAAAATCGTAATAAATGGTACTTACATAAATAATAGAACCGTAAGCTATTAATTCTAATTTGGTACCTTTTTGTGAGATTTATGATTTCAGTTTTGAAATCATAATAACAATTCAATAGAATTAATAATCAATTTTCATTATTTATATATTTTTAAAATTTTTATAATTATTTTACATCAAAAACCACATATTAATACATTCATTCCATTCATGTGATTAGTTTTGGTACTTTTGGATTCTCTAAAGGCTGCAGTGGGAAAAACAAGTTGAGAATGGGCCTGAGTCAGCCCAACACGGCAGGTTCCTTTAATTTCTATCCATAATTACCAATGGGTGATTGCCACTGGACTGGACGGGTCCAGAATCATCCATCTAAAAAATGTAAGGGCAGCCCAAAGATTTAAGTTTACTTTAAGAGAAACCATTTTGGAATAAAAACATAAGAGGTGCATACGACAGGAAAACAAGAGCACATGTCCCCAATAAATTCTGAAATTATAATTGTGGACCCTGCTATAGTCTAGAAATTCGCAAGTCATTTGCAAGTCAACACCAAATACAGGTCCCTACTCATTCTTCCTTTATCACATTCACATGTATTAGTAATCAAAGTGGAAAAACACTAGATTCATTTGCAAGTCAATACCAAATACAGGTCCCTACTCGTTCTTCCTTTCTCACATTCACATGTGTGTTAGAAATCAAAGTGGAAAAAAAAAAAAAGTATTAATTAATACCAAGAAAATCTCAAAAGTGTTTCCCTTGTTTTTTCTTTTACATTCCTTCAAATCAAATAACTGGATAAAAAGATGACAAATTGGCAATCCTTTTTTTTGTAATAAGATAGACAAAAAATTTTATAGTTACCAATTAAAATACAAATTAAATCAATACCATCTAACTTTATTTTTTTCCATTCCTATCACCCACACGCGCTCAGTCCGTGCACCAAATTGGGCTGGTGCACGGACTGGTGGAGCGCACCAACTTGGTGAGCAGACTGGGAAAGCGCACCAAATTAATTTTTTTATTATTTTTTTGTGCGCACCATCAGGAAGCGCACCATTTCTTTTTTAGTCCAACCATTTCAAACAATTCAGAACATAACTAAAAAAAATTTGGTGCGCTTCCTGATGGTGTATACCAAAAAAGATAATATAAAAATCAATTTGGTGCGCTTCTCCAATCCGCGCACTAGCCCATTTTGGTGCGCGGACCCAGTTCAGGTGGGTGATAGGAATGGAAAAAAATGAGGAGTGATATTGATTTAATTTTGATTTTCTGGAGTGGTAACTAAAAAAATTTCAGTAAGATAGAAGGGGCGCAGGCTTCTAATACTATATTTTATTAATAAATTAGACATACAATACAATCAAAAGAGCCAAAACAAGCGTGAATGTTTCAATGAATTTTGAGCAAAAAGAATGGAACAAAAATTACATATATCGTAATAGTACTTCACCAACCAACTCATAAATAGAATAAAATTCGTCTTTGAAATTTAATTACATCTCTCTTCATAATATGAAAATGAGATGAAACTATTGCCTTAAAATTGCAGCTCCATTTCGTAGCAATTTACAGAATTTAGAAAAGCTTTCATCGGATTAAAAATATAAGAGACATGGTCTACTCTCATTTTGAAGTCTTCGTTATTGCGATCCAGACTTGATTTATTATTGTGGACCATGCTATCAGGGAAATTTGCAAGTCATTTGCAGGTCAACATCAAATACAGTTATGTAATCATCATGCTATATTTAAAAAAAAAAAAATATAACTAGTTGGGAAGGTGTCACTAACAATATTTGTATTGATAAAAGAAAAGTATTTCTAGAGCACAAATGTACGTAATGAATGCAATGTACTTAAATGTAATTAACGAAATGTACTTAAATGTAATTAACGCAATGTACTTAGTGTATTGATTATACCCGACCGGATCGACCCGGACCCGACCTTGAACCCGACCCGAACCGTCCTAAAGGGTTGGGTCGGGTTTGAAACAGGTCGGATGCGGTTTTCTGGGAGAAACCCGACCATACCCCCACCGTTTCAACCCGCCTACCCGAACCCGACCCGCCTCGTCCGAACCCGACCCAAAATCGGCCTAACCTGGCCTAACCCGGGTGAACCCGACCCTAACCCGCCCTAACCCGATCCTAACCCGACCTAACCCCCCCCCCCCAAACCCGGCGGGACCCGTCCCAACTCGACCCTCCACCGAATTTTCAAATTAAAAAAAAAAACGGTAAACTTCCCCCCCCCCCCCCCAAAAAAAAAAAAAACTATAAATACACCCCCATTCTTCATACATTTTCACATCTCATACTCATTATTCTCAATCTCTCATTCTCTCAATCTCATATTCTCATACTCTCAATATTTTCATTATTCTCAAATTTTATTTTTATTGTTTAAAAAAAAAGAGTTGCAATTTATTTCATTCTACAAATACGCAAACGGAATTACGAAAGTAGAGGAATTACGAAGTTCGGCACCTCCCGCAAGATTTTTCCGCGAGATTAAAAGGTTAGATTTATTTTTAGTAATTGTTAGATAATTAGAATTAGTTTAAGTAGGTTAATTTAGTAATTGTTAGGAATTGTTAGATAATTTTTAGTAATTGTTAGTAATGTTTAGTAATTTTAGTAATTTTGAGTAATTGTTAGTAATTGTTAGTAATTTTTAGTAATTTTTAGATATTGTTAGTAATTGTTAGATAAATTTTAGTAATTGTTAGTAATTTTTAGTATTAGATTATTGGATTATTGGATTTGTTAGATTATTGTATTTATTTTGAAATTCGGATTTATTTTGAAAAATAGTTTGGTTTTATTTTTTAAAATTCGGATTTATCTTAACTAGGTTAGATAAATAAGTTATATTTTATTTTTGAATATGTTATATTTAGTTGTAATAGGTTACATTTGAATATTTTGAAATATGTTAGATTTTAGATTTATTTTTAAATATGTTAGATTATTGTATTTTATTTTGAAATTCGGATTTATTTTGAAATAGGTTAGATTTTACTTTTTAAAATTCGGATTTTATTTATAAATAGGTCAGATAAATAGATTTATTTTTTAAATTTTGGATATGTTAGATAATAAGATTTGAATATATTAGATTATTGGATATGTTAGATTTTTGAATATGTTAGATTATTGGATTTTATTTTTGAATATGTTAGATTATATGATATGTTAGATTATTGAATTTGTTAGATTATTGTATTTTATTTTGAAATTCGGATTTATTTTGAAATATGTTAGATTTTACTTTTTAAATTTCGGATTTTATTTATAAATAGGTTAGATAAATAGATTTATTTTTTAAATTTTGGATATGTTAGATAATAAGATTTGAATATATTAGATTATTGGATATGTTATATTTTTGAATATGTTAGATTATTGGATTTTATTTTTGAATATGTTAGATTATATGATATGTTAGATTATTGGATTTGTTAGATTATTGTATTTTATTTTGAAATTCGGATTTATTTTGAAAAATGGTTTGGTTTTATTTTTAAAATTCGGATTTATCTTAAATAGGTTAGATGAATAAGTTATATTTTATTTTTGAATATGTTGGATAGTTATATTTCTTTTTAAATATGTTATATTTAGTTTGTAATAGGTTACATTTGAATATTTTGAAATATGTTAGATTTAGATTTATTTTTAAATATGTTAGATTATTGGATTTGTTAGATTATTGTATTTTATTTTGAAATTCAGATTTATTTTGAAATAGGTTAGATTTTAATTTTTAAAATTCAGATTTTATTTATAAATAGGTTAGATAAATAGATTTATTTTTTAAATAGATTTGAATATGTTAGATAAATAGATTTGAATATGTTAGATTTTATTTTTAAAATTCTTAGTTAATTTTTAAATATGTTAGATAAGTAAGTTAGATTTGTTAGATAAATATGTTGGATTTATATTTTATTTTTGAATATGTTGGATTTGGTAGACTTATTTGTTTGAATAAGTTAAATTTGTTAGAGTTATAAGTTATTGTTGTAAAATAGATTTTTAAAATAAGTTAGAACAAGTTATATTTATTTTGAATTAGACTTATTTTTTAAATTTGAATTAGACTTATCTTTTTTTAATTTTAAAATTTGAATTGGACTTTTTTTTTTTAAATTTGAATTATACTTATTTTTTCTTAAATATTTTTTTAAAATTTGAATTAGACTTATTTTTAAATATATTTTTAAATTTGAATTAGACTTATTTTGTTTAAATTTTAAAATTTGAATTAGATTTTTTTTAATTTGAATTAGACTTGTTTTTTAAACAATTATACTTATTTTTTCTTAAATATATTTTTTTAATTTGAATTAGACTTACTTTTTTTAAATATATTTTTTAAATTTGAATTAGACTTATTTTGTTTAAATTTTAAATTTGAATTAGACTTTTTTTTAAAATTTGAATTAGACTTGTTTTTTAAATTTGAATTATACTTATTTTTCTTAAATATATTTTTTAAATTTGAATTAGACTTAGGGGTGCCTTGTTTTTTTTTCTTTTGAAATTCGGCAAAGGCAGAGGGCCAGAGGGGTGCCTTGTTTTTATTTTTTATTTTTTTTTTTTTAAATGCGGCCAAGGAGGCAGAGGCTTCACAGGGGTGCCTTGTTTTTTTTGAAATTCGGCCAAGGAGGCAGAGGCTTCAATGCTTCATGCCTTGTTTTTTTTTTCTTTTTATTTTACTTACTTTAATTTAGATTTAATTTAGATTTGAATTCAATTTACATTTAATTTACATTTAATTTACATTTAATTTAATTTATATTGAATTTAGATTCACATTTAAATAGGTTAGATAATTTTGGATTTATTTTGAATGGATTTAATTTTAATATGTAGAACAAATGTCGAACGATTGGGCGCAAAGAGCTTCCGTCGATTTTTTCGACCCTACGCCATCTGAGTACCATCCAAATATGTCCGCAATAGAAAGTAGGCTTCCACAAGAACCACAACTTTTTCCACAAAATTCCGCACAAATGCCACCGCCGTATCCACAAAATCCCTCCCAAATGCCACCACCTATTTATCATCAACAAGATACTAACTATTATCCACAAAATCCCTCCCAAATGCCACCACATAATTACTATTGTTCTAACCCTTCATATGGAGCAGGTACTGCTTCTACAGGATCGACTCAATACACCGCCCATATTGGAGGTACTGCTTTGGGTGATCGAGCCAATACACCGCCCTATAGAAAGCACTCCATCGACAAGTGTCCCGGAAATTCAAGTCGAAGGTGTCCCCGCAACCCAAGCCGAAGGTGTTGCTCCCATCGAACCACCGAAGAAGAGGAAAACCAAGGTGTCCTGAATACAAGGCTGACTTTTGACGGTATTATCAAAAGACCCTTCATCCAAATAGAGTTGTGCATACTGTAAAATGTAAGGTACGCGGTTGCAAGGTTAGTTACAAGTATAGATTTGCAAATGGTATGTCCACATTTAAGAAACATGCCGAAGGTCATGCGAAAAAGGGTGAGCTACCACAAGAACATGCGGATCCGCGGTTAGTCCAAACCCTTATGAACCCGGATGGTAGTAGAACCCACCAAAGATATGATGAAAAAAATAATGCTTGAAGAATTTGCCCGATATATTGTCCACAAGGAACAACCAATTAGTATGGATAATTGTAGTAGTTTTGCCCGGCTAGTAATTCGGGGGTGTGCTCAACCATTGTATAAGAAAATCCATCATAGAAAAATGGTACGTAAAATTAAAAATCAGTTTATCCAAAAGAAAAATGACCTACGGGCTATATTTGGATATGCAAATTATAATGTCTCCATTACCTCCGATATATGGACTGTCGGTAAACATGGCCTAGGGTACTCTTGTATTACCGGTCATTGGATCGATGAGCATTGGGTTTTACAAAAAAAGATTTTAAGTTTTCGGGTGTTAGATTCCCCGGACACTGCACAAATTATTTACCATTCAATTATTGAGGTTTTACAAGAATATAATCTCAAAAGGGATTTAAGAAACAAGATTTTTTCTATCTCATTTGATAATGCTAGCAACAATGTAGCATCCATCGATCATTTCATCCGGTCCCTAAACCCAATCATGAATGGTGCACTGTTTCTCCAAAAGTGTGCTTGCCATATACTAAACCTTACCGTAAAAGATGGCCTTAAAGTAGAATTTGTAAAGAACTTGATAATTAAATTCAAGGGAGGTTTTGCCCATATTTATTCAAACCAAGAAAGAAAACAAAATTTCGCAGCTCTGTGCGAAAGATTAGGTTTGGGCAAAATGAGGGTACCTTGGGATATAGACACCCGTTGGAATTCCACCTACAGGATGCTGCACCGATGCATTCCTTGCAAGGCGGCTATAGGGGAGATGTTGAGATCAACGAACGAAGGACAAGCTTTGGAACTCACCGACCCCGAATGGCAATGAATAATAATGCTTGCACAATTCCTTAGAACCTTTTTCACCGCAACTGTAAAATTATCTTGCTCGTACACACCGACGGCACATGAGTTGCTGCACCATCTCTACTATATTTCCAAGGTGTACCGTGATATGGAAGATAGGGATAGTGAGGATTCCCCTCTCCATCCGATCGTAGCAGCCATAAAGGTAAAATTTCTTAAATATTGGGAAGAGGCACCTCTCTTGACCGTTCTCGCAAACTGCCTCCATCCTGCATACAAGAAGAAGTTCACGGTAAAAATACTTCAAGCCTACAAGAGAAATCTAAAATTAAACTGGAGAGACGAGGAGCCCCGCTTACAACGGGCATTGGAGGACATGTTTGTCATATACAGCGAAAGAAGAAATGCCAACCAACTGCCTTCGACCGGTGGCGTGAGGTATGAATATAAATATACATATGCTTTTAATATTTATTATTTATAATATCTACATTATTTGTCCACTAATTTTTTCTATTGTTTTAATAGTCTATCCACACACAGCAGTACTGGATTGTTAGGCGATTTCCAGGATGATGACGACCCGACGGGATCCCAAGGTAACACGAACGAGTTAATCTGCTACTATTTGGAGACCAACGAAAATGAAGGAGTTGACTTCATGGATTGGTGGAGGAGGAATGCAACTGCCTATCCAACACTGGCGATGATGGCCCGCGACATATTTGCCGTGCCCGTGTCAACCGTCCCTTCCGAATCTTGTTCTAGCTCGGTGAACAGGATCCTTACCGATAAACGAAGTAAGCTGGGTGCACATGTTTTCGAGAGACTTGTGTGCTTAAAAGACTGGATTGATGCTGAAAATCGCACGCAACATGCCATGAGATTGGAAGCGTCATCATCCGGTGTCGACACTCAAGAAAGCGGTACCGAGGGACCTGAGCCTAACGAAGATTCGGACGGTGAGCAAGAGAGCGACCTATGGTATATGCACAACAACTACTAGATAGGTAGTGTCGGTATAAAATTCTAACCTCTTTTAATCTTTTATTGTTATTTTTTTAAATTATAATTTCTAAATATTTCAATTGTTTCATTTTAAAGAATAATTACTAACAAAAAAACTCCGCCTATGTTATTTTACATAGCCGGTCTCAAGCCCGGAATAAAGGAGGAGGGTAACGTTAGTTTTTAAATTTATCATTTTAAAATAATTCGGTTTTAAAGATAAAAAATAATTCGGTTTTAAACTAATTCGGTATATCTCGGTTTTAGAATAATTTGGTTTTAGACTAATTTGGTTTTAACAAAATTCAGTTTTAACTTAATTTGATTTTGTTATAACAAAAATATATTGAGTTCAAATAAAAAAAATAAAAAAAAACTAAAAAAAAAACAGATGAAAACGTTTCTGGAAACAGAAAAAACAGAAACAGAAAAAAAAAAAACCGAACCGGACCTACCCGGACCGGGTAAGGGTCGGCCAACTCAAACCCCAACCCGACCCCCCTACCCGACTCAACCCGTTGACCCGAGCTAACCTGTGCCCAAGTCAACCCGGGGACCGGTCGGGTTTGGACTGGACCGACCCGACCCTAGCCCGTTTCATAACACTAAATGTACTTAAATGTAATCATACTACCAACTAGTTAGGGTAAAGTAAATAAAGAAAATGAGATGAAAACTAAGAAGTCAGGGAATATTAATTTAAAATTGAACAAATTATTTAATTAATAAAAATATAAAGTTTAGTACGTACTAGTAAGGTTTCCCAAATTTTTTTAGTTGACATCCCCATGAATTCGAATTAAATGAATACCACTCCGTGGGAGTATTTCCATTCATACCACCCGCGCTAACCCAGTTCGCACACCAAACTGGCGGGTGCGCGCACTGGGTTGGCGCACCTATCCCTCTACCTATTAAAATTACTCTATTCCTCTATATTTTTTAATTGTTTGTATTACGCAATTATGGTTGCTGAAAGGTACTGAGTATATTATGTTGACCGTAGAATATGAGATCTAAAATAAGGATGATATTTTTACTAAGAAGGCGAAAAACGACGATGAAACTTCAAACTGCCACAAAACGGCGCTCGAGTATTGGATTTGAGCAAATGATGACTTTTCGGAAAGCTTGCGAAAATACGCATGCACAGGTGACCACTACGTTGTTTTCAGAATTCAGAATTGCCAAAAAACAACCAGAAGAGCCTCAAAACTTCAGTTGAAGTTTTCGATTAAGATTTTCATTTATGTTATTCCATCTAAGTAGCTCAGTAAATTATGCACACAATGTACTTGTGGAATACTGATTTTTACTATTTTTGGAAATTTTGTACTATTTTTTATGATTTATGAAAGCAAAATCAGTCTAGTAGAAATCAATTACTGCAATTCGATCAATGTTTTATACTACAAATTATAGGCAGAATAGAAAAAAAAATTTAGGCCAAAACTTTCAAATAATTCAGAATAGAACTAAAAAAAAAAACTTGGTGCGCCAACCCAGTGCGCGCACCCGCCAGTTTGGTGCGCGAACTGAGTTAGTGCGGGTGGTATGAATTGAAAAAAACCCCAGTGGTGGTATTCATTTAATTCAAATTTATGGGGGTGTCAACTAAAAAAATTTCGGTTAAGGTTTGCATGGTAGCATGCATTTGGCTCCGACATTTTTATTAATATCCAAAGTTTAATACAAATTATTAATTATACCCAGAATCGGACCAATTATCGATATATACCCAAGCCGGCCATTTTTCTGGCCGGCTATGTACCCTCCCTAAGCCGGCCATTTTATGGACGGCTATGTACCTTTTTTTTTTTTTCCCCCGCATTTCACCCTTTATATACCCCTTTTTCTCTCTCTCCTCTCACAATTCTCCCATCTTCAACCGAATTCTCTCTTCTTTAAGGTAAATTTTTTTTTATCTAATTTAATTTTTAATTTATTTATTTTAGGGTTTAGGATTTAGGTTTTAGGTGTTATAATTTAGATTATGTTGTTGTAATTTAGTGTAATTAGCTAAGTTAACCAATATTTAGTTTAATTAGCATAATTGACCAATATTTAGGGTATTTTGGCCTTTTTTACCATAATTATGCTGATTAAGCGTAATTTTACCGAAATTAGCACTTTTGACCAATATTTAGGGTATTTTGGTCTTTTTACCATAATTAGGCTAATTAAGCGCAATTTAGTGTAATTAGCACAGATGACCAATATTTAGGGTATTTTGGCCTTTTTTACCATAGTTATGCTTATTAAGCGTAATTTTACCGAAATTAGCACGTTTGACCAATATTTAGGGTATTTTGGCCTTTTTTACCATAGTAATACTGATTAAGCGTAATTTTACCGAAATTAGCATGTTTGACCAATTTTTAGGGTATTTTGGCCTTTTTTACCATAGTTATGCTGATTAAGCGTAATTTTACCGAAATTAGCACGTTTGACCAATTTTTAGGGTATTTTGACATTTTTTACCATAGTTATGCTGATTAAGCGTAATTTTACCAAAATTAGCACGTTTGACCAATTTTTAGGGTATTTTGGTCTTTTTTACATAATTAGACTGATTAAGCGTAATTTTACCAAAATTAGCACGTTTGACCAATTTTTAGGGTATTTTCGTCTTTTTTACCATAATTAGACTGATTAAGCGTAATTTAGTGTAATTAGCACAGATGACCAATTTTTAGGTATTTTGGTATTTTTTACCATAATTAGGCTGATTAATCATAATTTAGTGTAATTAGCACAGATGACTAATATTTAGGGTATTTTGGCCTTTTTTACCATAATTATGCTGATCAAGCGTAATTTCACCGAATTTAGGTTATTTTAGATATCAGGATGCCTAGAGCACGGCCTACCCAGCGTCCAGTAGTGGACGAGCCGATCAGTACCAGCAACACGGAGCACATCAGTCCTCTCCTGTGGATTCCCCACAGCGAGCACCGAGTCTCACTGGCTTCTCGTGAGGTACGTTCCTTTTCTTATATTTTCATTAAATTTTGTTGGATTTAAATTTTATTATGTTGTCACCATGCGGATTACATTTTTCAACGCAGGACACGGATCTTCTAGATGTGAAGTTGAGGTGCGTTCACATGAGGTACTACGAGGTGATGGAGCCGTACCTCATCAACCTGGGTCTCTACCAGGTTGTGGACATCGTGCGGACAGAGAAGAGCATCATCAATGCATCTCTCATCGCTGGACTGGTGGAGCGATGACGTCCCGAGACGCACACGTTTCACATGCCATTTGGAGAGATGACAGTGACTCTCCAGGATGTGAGTGCTCTCTGGGGTTTGTCTATCCGTGAAACACCCGTCGGCGGCATCTCTGACAGCACCAGCTTCGCAGGTTATGTCGAGGAGTTGTTGGGAGCTGATCCTTCCTATATCATTGGGGACCATGGGAGGTCGAAGTTCCATTTGCGGATGACGAGGTTACGACAGCACTTCATCGTGGGTCTCTCGGCAGATTCCACCGAGCTGGAGATTCAGAGGTAAATTTTTATTAATATCTACTAATTAATTTATAATACGATGATTCTATTAGAATTTTTATATGTTTTGTATTGCAGATATACACGGGGCTACGTGATGGACCTTTTTGGTTCTGTCATGTTTCCTGATTCCAGCGGTGATCAGATGCCGATGATGTATCTCCCGTTGCTGATGGAGATTGAGCGGCCGACGTCGTACAACTGGGGTGGAGCTGTCCTGGCGTATCTGTACTACCACCTGTGTCGTAGTAGTGAGGTAAGTCACCAACTCTTATTTTAGTGTAAATTATTTAATCAATCAATCCATCAAAATACACTGACGTGTAATGTTCTTGAAAATGAAGCCGACGGCGAAGCATATGTACGGGCCGGTACTCCAGCTTCAGCACTGGTCATGGTCACGGCTACCGGTGGGCCGTCCTATCCCCAATGAGGCGTCGGATTGGGGAGAGCCAGATGTGTTTCACTGCCCGGCATACGCCAAGAAGTGGTACGGTTTCCACCACTACCAGGATCGGACCCACGATGCTACTGTTGGGATCAGGCCAGTCCGGTCAGAGCTTCAGAGTTTGCCTGAGCCTCTTGTTGAGTGGACGCCATACGATCAGTTGTACGAGGAGTTCCTCTTGCCGGGCAGTGTGACTGACGATCAGGAGCGGGAGATGTGGTTCTATCGAGGTCCACTCATACATTTCTGGATAGTGGAGCACCACTATCCAGATCGGGTGCTCAGCCAGTTTGGTCGAGCGGCGTTGATTCCCATAGACCCATCTTTGCCGAGTTACACACACAGAGACCTGCACCGGTAAGTCGTAGTCTATTGTATTTATTAAATAAATCATATTACTTGATAGTTTTTTATTGCAACTAACGTCTTCTTTACAGCGTTACCCACCGAGCGTGACTGGATAAGGACTGGAGCACCCATTACGATGCATACTACATGACGGCCTTGGATCCTCAGTATGCAGACTTCTATCACGAGCCAGATGTGCTTCAGCAGACCCAGGGGGATCCCCAGTTGAGGTACGATGTATGGTACACGCAGGTCTGCATGGCGAGTGTCTATCTGCAGGGTGATTACGGTGCCCATCTCCGCGACATGATCAAAACGGATGATGGTTACCATCCCAACGGTCGTGGATGGGCTCGCCAGGTAAAGCACCTAAAACCACAAGGTTTGATCTAACTTAGTAATACATCAAGGTTTGATCTGACATGCTAAATTTTTTTCAGCTTTTGGCTGCGATTAAGGAGTGCGGGCATGGGATCCGCATGCTGGGAAAGAAGAACTGGAGACGGCTTGGGTACCGCACCCTCAAGAAGAATGCGAATGTGGTTGAGGATGCCGGGCACGGTGGAAAGATCATCGGTATGCTGCGAGACGCCAGAGAGAACATCAACTGGCGTGAGATAGATCGCAGGAGCCCGATCCGAGCCGAGTTCTGATGGATGATATGCCATCTTCCCCCGATTCACATCCAGAGTGGGACTACCATCGTTGGGTATTGTCCGACATTGGGTGGACGGCATGGTACGACGAGCATGGACGTCCGGTGCAGCCTTATGTATGTCATACTTCAGTATCTGTCAGGTTATAATAAATTTCTTCATTCAGATCAAATTTAATAATTTATGTGTATGATTGCAGGGTCCAGCAGAGATGCCACCACAGCCACCACCTGCGGAGACCGATACTTCTGAGTACGAGTCCCTCTCGTGTAGTCTCCACGAGTTCGAGGAGATCATGTCGGCACCGACATGGCCCCGATATGGCACAGAGATGCCGCATGATGGAGAGGCTAGTGGTAGCGGGTCTCATACTCAGCCTGCCTTTGGGACTGGGTTTGCCGCATCTATCTTGGCTACACCTCCGCCAGTACCGACAGTCTCCATGGGCGATGCCAGATGGGATACTGCCGAGCAGATACTGAGGTCTGCCGATGCCCCAGATGAGCCCGAGAGAGACGGAGCCTGGCCGCGCTGGCGCCGGGCGAACGCCGGAGTACCGCCTCAGCGATATTCCCCCTCTCCGTTTTAGTTGTATTTTTACTAGTTTTGTACTATTTATATTTGATATACTATTTATATTTGGTATATTTGGATTATCCTATATTTCGGTTCTTGTGTATGTGTGCTTTTATGGTACTATTTTTATATTTTACAGATCAAAATAAATTATCATGATAATGCTAAACAGAAAATATAACAACATTAAAATAGTAGCACAACATAAAAAATAGTACCACAATATAGCGTATTTCAATTAATATAGCGTATTATAAAGTAATGTAATGTAATTTAGCGTAATTTAACATAATATAGTGTTATTCAATATAATTTCAATTAATATAGCATATTTTAGTATAAATATGCTAATTATATATCAAAAGAAGTAATATAACAAATAATTTAAACAAAAAATTTCAAATTTTCAGTGTTAAATTTCAATACTTTGATCTTCATAGTGTCTTTCTCTAAAATGCGGGGGAAAAAAAAAAAAAAAAAAAAAAGGTACATAGCCGGCCAGAAAATGGCCGGCTTAGGGAGGGTACATAGCCGGCCAGAAAATGGCCGGCTTGGGTATATTTCGATAATTGGTCCGATTCTGGGTATAATTAATAATTTGTATTAAACTTTGGATATTAATAAAAATGTCGGCATTTGGCTGGGCATTCTTTGTTAGAAATTTCACTTTAAATTTTTTATTAATTTATTGCCATATTTGCTTTAGCAACTCACACCCGGCATCATCAACTAACTACTAAACCAGCGGTAGGGGCATTTTAGAATTTTTTTAAATTTGAGGTCGACTTTGGAATTTTTTTTCTGAGGATAAGAATAAAACATTCAGCAGATCCAATGTCAAAAGAGCTTTCTTAAAATCTAATAAGTACATATTTTTAGGAAGACTATTCTAAAAGGGAAATTTTTTATTGGTAGTAATTAACAGAAAATAAGAAAGAGAAACAGTAAGAGTACATCAATATTTATATTGGTAGTAAGATCGGTATGAATTCTACCGATTGTAAAAATTAAAAAGTTTCGAACGGTATGAATTTCACCGATCTTAAAAATCTAAAAGTTTCGAACGGTATGAATTCCACTGATCCTAACTCTTTTTAATCACCGCAACACAAATTGCTACAGACATGAAGAAAGTTTGAGTTTAGATCGGTAATACTCTTACCGATCTTAACTTTGAATCATTTTTTTTATTTTTCTTTATATAAGAGAACGTAAGAAAAGGGGGAGGCTTTGACTGAGTTCAGACTTTTGACTTTGAGTTTTATTGGGAACGTACGAAAAAGGTTACGATTGGTAGAATTCGTACCGTTCGAAACTTTTTTATTTTTAAGATCGGTGCAATTCATACCGTTCGAAACTTTTTACTTTTTACGATCGGTAAAATTCCTACTGATCTTACTACCAATATAAATATTGCTGCTTCTCTTTTTATTTTTACTCTTACTGTTTCTCTTTCTTATTTTCTGTTAATTACTACCAATAAAAATTTCCCTTCTAAAAGCAGCAATCAATTATTGGTGTTCAGAGCAATCAATTTCAATCAAATGGGGCCGCTGTACTGTGTTTTTCACGAGTCAAAATTAAAATATTGGACAAATTCCACGAATCAAAATTAAATTTGGCCTAGTCAAAGATTAAACATGGACCCAAAATATTAAGGGCTTTTATTTCTCCGAAATCTCAATTTTTCTTGATCTTTGAAATTTCTCACAGTTTTTATTTGAGCTTCCATGAAGTGGCACAGGGTGGTAGCAGAAAAGGAAAATTTGAGCAAACTGAGCAATAAAATCTCAGATTTGGAGATGCAGCAATTTTTTTCTCAATTTATTGTTCTTTACAGCAAGCATTGAAATTTTTTATGGGGGTGATTATCAACACAACGAAGAAAATAGATTAAAGAAACGGAAGTAATAATAATTTTTAAAGAAATGTATGGATGTGTTTTCTATCTTAAGTGAAGTAATTTCATACCTAACTTTGAATCATTTTCAAATTTAATTCAAGAAAGTTTATTTCTAAGCTTTATATTAGATCACTTAAAAATAATAAAACGGTTGTTTTGCTCATAAAAATTTGTGTGAAACTAGCGTCTTGTTACACTCACACTAAGTTTGTTGTGTGTTTAATTTTAAAATCTATAAGATTGAATTCAAACGACAAATGTAAATCATTTAAACCAATCTACTACACGAGCGATGTTAAATATAATCTGGGAATAAACAAAATTATTCCATGAGAACCTGTTTGGCAGTCAATTCTCACTAGAAATTTTGATGAATTTGAATCAGATAAGATTATAATTTCATCTGGGTGTTCCGCAACTCATTTTTTTCCCAAAATCTTCCGTTGGATACAATTCACTCATTCCCATTTCAAGGCAATTTTCTGAGCTAAAAAACACAGCCTCAAACTTCATTTTTTTTCTACCTAATCTTCTCTCTTGCTGGGACCGGACCCACCTTATCACTTTCAGCTTCCGGGTGAGAATCTGCTGCGATCCGGGTACTGTGAACAGTACCCTGCAATCCCTGCCTTTTCAAATCCAGCTGTCGTATTGTTTCGAGATGCGTGCACAGAAAAATCAGCTGTTTTGAGATGCGTGCACTAAAAAGTTGAATGGCTGGATTTAAAAAAGAAGGAATTGCAGGGTTACTGTGCTCAATATTCGAATCGCAGCCGATCTCAATCCTTCAGCTTCCACCCCCACATGGCTCTCTCCGTCTCTCCCATTTATCTTTCATTTTTTTCTTTCTCTCTATCTTTCTCTTCTCTTTCTCTTTGTCTTTACACTAGTGCCCATGTATATATAAGGAACCAGTGACCATTTAATTTTCCATTGTTTGACTAATAAAAATTGTCGGATTCAGAATCTTTTTTTTTTTGAGATTACATATTTGAAGTGTTTATTTGTATATAAATGTTTATAAGGTTTATTTTTTTGTAACTTTTGTAAATTTTTGTTTTTTGTAAATGTTTTCTTATTTATTTATAAATATGTTCTTATTTTATTTGTACCCATTTTTGTAATAAATTTTATAAGAAATGTTTCATCTATTTAATCACCACAATAATCAATTTTTTAATTTAATTTTAATTAATTTTTTCGGTGATTGGATAACAAGATTACAGGCAAAAAGGCTTGTTATCAAATAATAATCAATAGGTATTGTTATGCTATTGTTTAATTGATTTACTTTAATTTAATTAATAATTATTTTATTGATATCAAGTATTTTAGAAAGAAAATAGAATTTCCCACAAATATTCTCATGGTACACCCGAACACTCATTAAGTACATTCCTATAATTATTCCCATGCATACTTATGAGTATGGGTTCCCGCAAATAAAAAAGTAGTTTCCGAACCCGTGAAATCCCATCCCATGACAAATGCACAGGCCCTCAAACTTGGTGAAAAAAGCACAAGAAAGAAATAATTTTTTTGAAGATCATACACAAATAATATATGATTTTTGTCACAAAATTCTACAAAAAAAAATATTTTTTGTACAAAGAAATACGAGCAACTCTAACGAAATAATAAAAAAGAAAAATAGAAAAGGGATGGATACATTTGTGGGCACACAATGGGGGTGACCAGTAAAGTGACATAATTGGAGTGCATAAATATGGGACTTTATCATATCATATCTGATTACGTCATCTACTTCATCCTGCTAACTTTCTTCCTTTGTGATATATTTGGTCAATAATGGTGGGTATCATAAGGACCCTAAATGTTGCTACAGTGGAAGTAGAGGTGGAGCCCGCCGCTACTGAGGAAGTGATAGTCGACATAGACTAATCTTGATTCTTCTTTTCTTTGACTTCTTGCTTTTTGATTGATTTTATTTTGAACTGTATGTGAAATGCGTCGAATTTCTTGTTATATATCTTGTTTCTTTAATTTCTTGATATATATTTCTTAATTCCTCTTCTCACTACTTGCAACAATGATTGAATTATTAATAAAATGCAGTTATTAATTTGATTTTTAATTTTCTTCTATTATATTGCTATCTTGTAGAGTTGTAGTATGTACGTAGAGTTCTAATAGCTAGTAACAATCTCATGTAATCTTAGAGTTACATATATTTTTGTACTGTTCTCGAGTTAGCGTCCAAAAGTAAAATAATTAGTTTTTAAATTACTTGGTTTTGATTGATTTTCCTCTAACGTATTATTTTATTAATATTGTAGGGAAATTGTATAAAATATTATTATATAGTACGTTCTTATTTTTTCTTTAGTAAAAAGAGATATATATATATATATATATATATATATATATATATATATATATATATGAGAAGGGTTAAAATGCACCCTCTTTTTGTGCTCCTAACGTGCACCCTCTCCTCATATCTTCATTTTCAATGTTTAAATAGTCGAGTCGAACCTTCCAACGTGTTCTTCATATTAAAATGTGCTTGGAGATCAAATTTTACATTTTTTGGAAATTTTTTACTATTTTTTCAGAATTTTTGAAAATCATCACTTTGCTGAATTTTTTATTATTGTTTAGTTTAATAAAAAATTCTGAAAAAATAGTAAAAAATTTCCAAAAAATGTAAAAGTTGGTCTCCAAGCACATTTTAATATGAAGAACACGTTGGAAGGTTCGAATCGACTATTTGAACTTTGAAAATGAAGATATGAGGGGAGGGTGCACGTTAGGAGCACAAAAGGGAGGGTGCATTTTAACCCTCCTCTATATATATATATATATATATATATATATATATATATATATATATATAGTTCCAAGCAAAATATGTTTATTATATATATATATATTATAGTTCCAAGCTAAATATATATATTATACACGTGTAAGTTTCACTCAAAACTCAGCTTATGAATTTTCATTGTTTTTTCCGAGCGAGAGATGCCGGTGCGTTCATTTCTATAAATCATACACTAATTGTAACAAAGTTGTTTAATTATATCTAATGGATTCGGATGAATACAAACTAAATGGTTGTGGCTTCCTTCTAATATTTGTTGAAAGAATGTATGTAACGAAGTTTTCACAAAGAGAACTAAGGAGATAAAAAAAAACAAGTATATATGCTGCTACTTTTAAAACTGTCCGATCTGCTTTTACCGTGCCTCTATTTTTAAATACTTTAATAGCATAAAATTTAAAACTTAGAAGTCAAAATTAAAACATTAGATATGATCTACATCATTTTATCTATGCACATGTAAAACATTATGATATTTCAACTTTATAGTGTTTGTCATCAAGAGCTTGTAAAAATGTATTAATGTGAATAATTTCTAGAGGTTCATTGTTTAACTTATGGATTCACATAAAACAAAATTGAAATATAATAAATTTTTTGTAAGCACATAGTGAAAATCATATATATCACATTTAACAGTTTTATTTTAATATTTATGCTTTAAATTTTGAACTATTAATTTTTTTAAAAAATAAAGGCACGATGGAGATTCAAACAATGAACGCATTTAAATCCTCCATATATTGAAATAATGTTTTGTGTCCTTTCCTAGGTGTCATGTAATAGACATCAGTAAAAAAAAATATGGGAGCGTTCACGTGGCCATGTTAAATCGCCTCTTTAGTCTTTTGATAGTCTTAGTCCCGACATTTTTATTAATATCCAAAGTTTAATACAAATTATTAATTATGCCCAGATTTCCAAACTTTCGCGAAAAATATCCAAGCCGGCCAGAAAATGGCCGGCTTAGGTAAACCGGCCATTTTCTGGCCGGCTTACTCCATTTTTTTTAGAGAGAGACTATGAAGAACAAAATATTGAAATCTAACTCTGAAAACTTGAAATTTTTGTTTAAATTATTTGTTATACTACTTCTTTTGATGTATAATTAGCATATTTATACTAAAATACGCTAGATTACTTGAAATTATGTTGAATTACACTATATTACAATAAATTATGTTCAATTATACTAAATTACGTTAAATTACAATAACTTCGCTAATTATGCTGAAATCCGGTAAAAAAAACACTAAACTACACAAAATTACGCTATAGTAGACTGATTTTGCTCATCTTTCATGAATCATAAAAAGTAGTAAAAAAATTCCAAAAATAGTAAAGAGTGGTAATCTGCAAGTTCATTATGCAACTAATTTACTGAGCTACTTGGATTGAATGATAGAAATGAAAATCTTAATCGGAAACTTCAACTCAAGTTTTGAGGCTATTCCCTTTGTTTTTTGGCGATTCTGAAGTTCGAAATCCGGCGATTGGATAACAAGATTACAGGCAAAAAGGCTTGTTATCAAATAATAATCAATAGGTATTGTTATGCTATTGTTTAATTGATTTACTTTAATTTAATTAATAATTATTTTATTGATATCAAGTATTTTAGAAAGAAAATAGGATTTCCCACAAATATTCTCATGGTACACCCGAACACTCATTAAGTACATTCCTATAATTATTCCCATGCATACTTATGAGTATGGGTTCCCGCAAATAAAAAAGTAGTTTCCGAACCCGTGAAATCCCATCCCATGACAAATGCACAGGCCCTCAAACTTGGTGAAAAAAGCACAAAAAAGAAATAACTTTCTTTGAAGATCATACACAAATAATATATGATTTTTGTCACAAAATTCTACAAAAAAATATATTTTTTGTACAAAGAAATACGAGAAACTTAATGAAATAATAAAAAAGAAAAATAGAAAAGGGATGGATACATTTGTGGGCACACAATGGGGGTGACCAGTAAAGTGACATAATTGGGGTGCACAAATATGGGACTTTATCATATCATATCTGATTACGTCATCTAATTCATCCTGCTAACTTTCTTCCTTGTGATATATTTGGTCAATAATGGTGGGTATCATAAGGACCCTAAATGTTGCTACAGTGGAAGTAGAGGTGGAGCCCGCCGCTATTGAGGAAGTGATAGTCGACATAGACTAATCTTGATTCTTCTTTTCTTTGACTTCTTGCTTTTTGATTGATTTTATTTTGAACTGTATGTGAAATGCGTCGAATTTCTTGTTATATATCTTGTTTCTTTAATTTCTTGATATATATTTCTTAATTCCTCTTCTCACTACTTGCAACAATGATTGAATTATTAATAAAATGCAGTTATTAATTTGATTTTTAATTTTCTTCTATTATATTGCTATCTTGTAGTGTTGTAGTATGTACGTAGAGTTCTAATAGCTAGTAACAATCTCATGTTATCTTAGAGTTACATATATTTTTGTACTGTTCTCGAGTTAGTGTCCAAAAGTAAAATAATTAGTTTTTAAATTACTTAGTTTTGATTGATTTTCCTCTAACGTATTATTTTATTAATATTATAGGGAAATTGTATAAAATATTATTGTATAGTACGTTCTTATTTTTTCTTTAGTAAAAAGAGAGAGAGAGAGATATATATATATATATATATATATATATAGTTCCAAGCTAAATATGTTTATTATATATATATTATAGTTCCAAGCTAAATATATATATTATACACGTGTAAGTTTCACTCAAACTCAGCTTATGAATTTTCAATGTTTTTTCCGAGCGAGAGATGCCGGTGCGTTCATTTCTATAAATCATACACTAATTGTAACAAAGTTGTTTAATTATATCTAATGGATTCGGATGAATACAAACTAAATGGTTGTGGCTTCCTTCTAATATTTGTTGAAAGAATGTATGTAACGAAGTTTTCACAAAGAGAACTAAGGAGATAAAAAAAAACAAGTATATATGCTGCTACTTTTAAAACTGTCCGATCTGCTTTTACCGTGCCTCTATTTTTAAATACTTTAATAGCATAAAATTTAAAACTTAGAAGTCAAAATTAAAACATTAGATATGATCTATATCATTTTATCTATGCACATGTAAAACATTATGATATTTCAACTTTATAGTGTTTGTCATCAAGAGCTTGTAAAAATGTATTAATGTGAATAATTTCTAGAGTTTCATTTTTTAACTTATGGATTCACATAAAACAAAATTGAAATATAATAAATTTTTTGTAAGCACATAGTGAAAATCATATATATCACATTTAACAGTTTTATTTTAATATTTATGCTTTAAATTTTGAACTATTAATTTTTTTTTTAAAATAAAGGCACGATGGAGATTCAAACAATGAACGCATTTAAATCCTCCATATATTGAAATAATGTTTTGTGTCCTTTCCTAGGTGTCATGTAATAGACATCAGTAAAAAAAAATATGGGAGCGTTCACGTGGTCATGTTAAATCGCCTCTATAGTCATTTGATAGTCTTAGTCCCGACATTTTTATTAATATCCAAAGTTTAATACAAATTATTAATTATGCCCAGATTTTCAAACTTTCGCTAAAAATATCCAAGCCGGTCAGAAAATGGCCGGCTTAGGTAAACCGTCCATTTTCTGGCCGGCTTACTCCATTTTTTTTATTTTTTTTTATTTTTTTTAGAGAGGGACTATGAAGAACAAAATATTGAAATCTAACTCTGAAAACTTGAAATTTTTGTTTAAATTATTTGTTATACTACTTTTGATGTATAATTAGCATATTTATACTAAAATACGCTAGATTACTTGAAATTATGTTGAATTACACTATATTACAATAAATTATGTTCAATTATACTAAATTACGTTAAATTACAATAACTTCGCTAATTATGCTGAAATCCGGTAAAAAAAACACTAAACTACACAAAATTACGCTATAGTAGACTGATTTTGCTCATCTTTCATGAATCATAAAAAGTAGTAAAAAAATTCCAAAAATAGTAAAGAGTGGTAATCTGCAAGTTCATTATGCAACTAATTTACTGAGCTACTTGGATTGAATGATAGAAATGAAAATCTTAATCGGAAACTTCAACTCAAGTTTTGAGGCTATTCCCTTTGTTTTTTGGCGATTCTGAAGTTCGAAATCCGGCGATTGGATAACAAGATTACAGGCAAAAAGGCTTGTTATCAAATAATAATCAATAGGTATTGTTATGCTATTGTTTAATTGATTTACTTTAATTTAATTAATAATTATTTTATTGATATCAAGTATTTTAGAAAGAAAATAGGATTTCCCACAAATATTCTCATGGTACACCCGAACACTCATTAAGTACATTCCTATAATTATTCCCATGCATACTTATGAGTATGGGTTCCCGCAAATAAAAAAGTAGTTTCCGAACCCGTGAAATCCCATCCCATGACAAATGCACAGGCCCTCAAACTTGGTGAAAAAAGCACAAAAAAGAAATAACTTTCTTTGAAGATCATACACAAATAATATATGATTTTTGTCACAAAATTCTACAAAAAAATATATTTTTTGTACAAAGAAATACGAGAAACTTAATGAAATAATAAAAAAGAAAAATAGAAAAGGGATGGATACATTTGTGGGCACACAATGGGGGTGACCAGTAAAGTGACATAATTGGGGTGCACAAATATGGGACTTTATCATATCATATCTGATTACGTCATCTAATTCATCCTGCTAACTTTCTTCCTTGTGATATATTTGGTCAATAATGGTGGGTATCATAAGGACCCTAAATGTTGCTACAGTGGAAGTAGAGGTGGAGCCCGCCGCTATTGAGGAAGTGATAGTCGACATAGACTAATCTTGATTCTTCTTTTCTTTGACTTCTTGCTTTTTGATTGATTTTATTTTGAACTGTATGTGAAATGCGTCGAATTTCTTGTTATATATCTTGTTTCTTTAATTTCTTGATATATATTTCTTAATTCCTCTTCTCACTACTTGCAACAATGATTGAATTATTAATAAAATGCAGTTATTAATTTGATTTTTAATTTTCTTCTATTATATTGCTATCTTGTAGTGTTGTAGTATGTACGTAGAGTTCTAATAGCTAGTAACAATCTCATGTTATCTTAGAGTTACATATATTTTTGTACTGTTCTCGAGTTAGTGTCCAAAAGTAAAATAATTAGTTTTTAAATTACTTAGTTTTGATTGATTTTCCTCTAACGTATTATTTTATTAATATTATAGGGAAATTGTATAAAATATTATTGTATAGTACGTTCTTATTTTTTCTTTAGTAAAAAGAGAGAGAGAGGGAGATATATATATATATATATATATAGTTCCAAGCTAAATATGTTTATTATATATATATTATAGTTCCAAGCTAAATATATATATTATACACGTGTAAGTTTCACTCAAAACTCAGCTTATGAATTTTCAATGTTTTTTCCGAGCGAGAGATGCCGGTGCGTTCATTTCTATAAATCATACACTAATTGTAACAAAGTTGTTTAATTATATCTAATGGATTCGGATGAATACAAACTAAATGGTTGTGGCTTCCTTCTAATATTTGTTGAAAGAATGTATGTAACGAAGTTTTCACAAAGAGAACTAAGGAGATAAAAAAAAACAAGTATATATGCTGCTACTTTTAAAACTGTCCGATCTGCTTTTACCGTGCCTCTATTTTTAAATACTTTAATAGCATAAAATTTAAAACTTAGAAGTCAAAATTAAAACATTAGATATGATCTACATCATTTTATCTATGCACATGTAAAACATTATGATATTTCAACTTTATAGTGTTTGTCATCAAGAGCTTGTAAAAATGTATTAATGTGAATAATTTCTAGAGGTTCATTTTTTAACTTATGGATTCACATAAAACAAAATTGAAATATAATAAATTTTTGTAAGCACATAGTGAAAATCATATATATCACATTTAACAGTTTTATTTTAATATTTATGCTTTAAATTTTGAACTATTAATTTTTTTAAAAATAAAGGCACGATGGAGATTCAAACAATGAACGCATTTAAATCCTCCATATATTGAAATAATGTTTTGTGTCCTTTCCTAGGTGTCATGTAATAGACATCAGTAAAAAAAAATATGGGAGCGTTCACGTGGTCATGTTAAATCGCCTCTATAGTCATTTGATAGTCTTAGTCCCGACATTTTTATTAATATCCAAAGTTTAATACAAATTATTAATTATGCCCAGATTTTCAAACTTTCGCTAAAAATATCCAAGCCGGTCAGAAAATGGCCGGCTTAGGTAAACCGTCCATTTTCTGGCCGGCTTACTCCATTTTTTTATTTTTTTTTATTTTTTTAGAGAGGGACTATGAAGAACAAAATATTGAAATCTAACTCTGAAAACTTGAAATTTTTGTTTAAATTATTTGTTATACTACTTTTGATGTATAATTAGCATATTTATACTAAAATACGCTAGATTACTTGAAATTATGTTGAATTACACTATATTACAATAAATTATGTTCAATTATACTAAATTACGTTAAATTACAATAACTTCGCTAATTATGCTGAAATCCGGTAAAAAAAACACTAAACTACACAAAATTACGCTATAGTAGACTGATTTTGCTCATCTTTCATGAATCATAAAAAGTAGTAAAAAAATTCCAAAAATAGTAAAGAGTGGTAATCTGCAAGTTCATTATGCAACTAATTTACTGAGCTACTTGGATTGAATGATAGAAATGAAAATCTTAATCGGAAACTTCAACTCAAGTTTTGAGGCTATTCCCTTTGTTTTTTGGCGATTCTGAAGTTCGAAATCCGGCGATTGGATAACAAGATTACAGGCAAAAAGGCTTGTTATCAAATAATAATCAATAGGTATTGTTATGCTATTGTTTAATTGATTTACTTTAATTTAATTAATAATTATTTTATTGATATCAAGTATTTTAGAAAGAAAATAGGATTTCCCACAAATATTCTCATGGTACACCCGAACACTCATTAAGTACATTCCTATAATTATTCCCATGCATACTTATGAGTATGGGTTCCCGCAAATAAAAAAGTAGTTTCCGAACCCGTGAAATCCCATCCCATGACAAATGCACAGGCCCTCAAACTTGGTGAAAAAAGCACAAAAAAGAAATAACTTTCTTTGAAGATCATACACAAATAATATATGATTTTTGTCACAAAATTCTACAAAAAAATATATTTTTTGTACAAAGAAATACGAGAAACTTAATGAAATAATAAAAAAGAAAAATAGAAAAGGGATGGATACATTTGTGGGCACACAATGGGGGTGACCAGTAAAGTGACATAATTGGGGTGCACAAATATGGGACTTTATCATATCATATCTGATTACGTCATCTAATTCATCCTGCTAACTTTCTTCCTTGTGATATATTTGGTCAATAATGGTGGGTATCATAAGGACCCTAAATGTTGCTACAGTGGAAGTAGAGGTGGAGCCCGCCGCTATTGAGGAAGTGATAGTCGACATAGACTAATCTTGATTCTTCTTTTCTTTGACTTCTTGCTTTTTGATTGATTTTATTTTGAACTGTATGTGAAATGCGTCGAATTTCTTGTTATATATCTTGTTTCTTTAATTTCTTGATATATATTTCTTAATTCCTCTTCTCACTACTTGCAACAATGATTGAATTATTAATAAAATGCAGTTATTAATTTGATTTTTAATTTTCTTCTATTATATTGCTATCTTGTAGTGTTGTAGTATGTACGTAGAGTTCTAATAGCTAGTAACAATCTCATGTTATCTTAGAGTTACATATATTTTTGTACTGTTCTCGAGTTAGTGTCCAAAAGTAAAATAATTAGTTTTTAAATTACTTAGTTTTGATTGATTTTCCTCTAACGTATTATTTTATTAATATTATAGGGAAATTGTATAAAATATTATTGTATAGTACGTTCTTATTTTTCTTTAGTAAAAAGAGAGAGAGAGAGAGATATATATATATATATATATATATATAGTTCCAAGCTAAATATGTTATTATATATATATTATAGTTCCAAGCTAAATATATATATTATACACGTGTAAGTTTCACTCAAACTCAGCTTATGAATTTTCAATGTTTTTTCCGAGCGAGAGATGCCGGTGCGTTCATTTCTATAAATCATACACTAATTGTAACAAAGTTGTTTAATTATATCTAATGGATTCGGATGAATACAAACTAAATGGTTGTGGCTTCCTTCTAATATTTGTTGAAAGAATGTATGTAACGAAGTTTTCACAAAGAGAACTAAGGAGATAAAAAAAAACAAGTATATATGCTGCTACTTTTAAAACTGTCCGATCTGCTTTTACCGTGCCTCTATTTTTAAATACTTTAATAGCATAAAATTTAAAACTTAGAAGTCAAAATTAAAACATTAGATATGATCTACATCATTTTATCTATGCACATGTAAAACATTATGATATTTCAACTTTATAGTGTTTGTCATCAAGAGCTTGTAAAAATGTATTAATGTGAATAATTTCTAGAGGTTCATTTTTTAACTTATGGATTCACATAAAACAAAATTGAAATATAATAAATTTTTTGTAAGCACATAGTGAAAATCATATATATCACATTTAACAGTTTTATTTTAATATTTATGCTTTAAATTTTGAACTATTAATTTTTTTTAAAAATAAAGGCACGATGGAGATTCAAACAATGAACGCATTTAAATCCTCCATATATTGAAATAATGTTTTGTGTCCTTTCCTAGGTGTCATGTAATAGACATCAGTAAAAAAAAATATGGGAGCGTTCACGTGGTCATGTTAAATCGCCTCTATAGTCATTTGATAGTCTTAGTCCCGACATTTTTATTAATATCCAAAGTTTAATACAAATTATTAATTATGCCCAGATTTTCAAACTTTCGCTAAAAATATCCAAGCCGGTCAGAAAATGGCCGGCTTAGGTAAACCGTCCATTTTCTGGCCGGCTTACTCCATTTTTTTATTTTTTTTATTTTTTTTAGAGAGGGACTATGAAGAACAAAATATTGAAATCTAACTCTGAAAACTTGAAATTTTTGTTTAAATTATTTGTTATACTACTTTTGATGTATAATTAGCATATTTATACTAAAATACGCTAGATTACTTGAAATTATGTTGAATTACACTATATTACAATAAATTATGTTCAATTATACTAAATTACGTTAAATTACAATAACTTCGCTAATTATGCTGAAATCCGGTAAAAAAAACACTAAACTACACAAAATTACGCTATAGTAGACTGATTTTGCTCATCTTTCATGAATCATAAAAAGTAGTAAAAAAATTCCAAAATAGTAAAGAGTGGTAATCTGCAAGTTCATTATGCAACTAATTTACTGAGCTACTTGGATTGAATGATAGAAATGAAAATCTTAATCGGAAACTTCAACTCAAGTTTTGAGGCTATTCCCTTTGTTTTTTGGCGATTCTGAAGTTCGAAATCCGGCGATTGGATAACAAGATTACAGGCAAAAAGGCTTGTTATCAAATAATAATCAATAGGTATTGTTATGCTATTGTTTAATTGATTTACTTTAATTTAATTAATAATTATTTTATTGATATCAAGTATTTTAGAAAGAAAATAGGATTTCCCACAAATATTCTCATGGTACACCCGAACACTCATTAAGTACATTCCTATAATTATTCCCATGCATACTTATGAGTATGGGTTCCCGCAAATAAAAAAGTAGTTTCCGAACCCGTGAAATCCCATCCCATGACAAATGCACAGGCCCTCAAACTTGGTGAAAAAAGCACAAAAAAGAAATAACTTTCTTTGAAGATCATACACAAATAATATATGATTTTTGTCACAAAATTCTACAAAAAAATATATTTTTTGTACAAAGAAATACGAGAAACTTAATGAAATAATAAAAAAGAAAAATAGAAAAGGGATGGATACATTTGTGGGCACACAATGGGGGTGACCAGTAAAGTGACATAATTGGGGTGCACAAATATGGGACTTTATCATATCATATCTGATTACGTCATCTAATTCATCCTGCTAACTTTCTTCCTTGTGATATATTTGGTCAATAATGGTGGGTATCATAAGGACCCTAAATGTTGCTACAGTGGAAGTAGAGGTGGAGCCCGCCGCTATTGAGGAAGTGATAGTCGACATAGACTAATCTTGATTCTTCTTTTCTTTGACTTCTTGCTTTTTGATTGATTTTATTTTGAACTGTATGTGAAATGCGTCGAATTTCTTGTTATATATCTTGTTTCTTTAATTTCTTGATATATATTTCTTAATTCCTCTTCTCACTACTTGCAACAATGATTGAATTATTAATAAAATGCAGTTATTAATTTGATTTTTAATTTTCTTCTATTATATTGCTATCTTGTAGTGTTGTAGTATGTACGTAGAGTTCTAATAGCTAGTAACAATCTCATGTTATCTTAGAGTTACATATATTTTTGTACTGTTCTCGAGTTAGTGTCCAAAAGTAAAATAATTAGTTTTTAAATTACTTAGTTTTGATTGATTTTCCTCTAACGTATTATTTATTAATATTATAGGGAAATTGTATAAAATATTATTGTATAGTACGTTCTTATTTTTTCTTTAGTAAAAAGAGAGAGAGAGGGAGATATATATATATATATATATATAGTTCCAAGCTAAATATGTTTATTATATATATATTATAGTTCCAAGCTAAATATATATATATACACGTGTAAGTTTCACTCAAAACTCAGCTGATGAATTTTCAATGTTTTTTCCGAGCGAGAGATGCCGGTGCGTTCATTTCTATAAATCATACACTAATTGTAACAAAGTTGTTTAATTATATCTAATGGATTCGGATGAATACAAACTAAATGGTTGTGGCTTCCTTCTAATATTTGTTGAAAGAATGTATGTAACGAAGTTTTCACAAAGAGAACTAAGGAGATAAAAAAAACAAGTATATATGCTGCTACTTTTAAAACTGTCCGATCTGCTTTTACCGTGCCTCTATTTTTAAATACTTTAATAGCATAAAATTTAAAACTTAGAAGTCAAAATTAAAACATTAGATATGATCTACATCATTTTATCTATGCACATGTAAAACATTATGATATTTCAACTTTATAGTGTTTGTCATCAAGAGCTTGTAAAAATGTATTAATGTGAATAATTTCTAGAGGTTCATTTTTTAACTTATGGATTCACATAAAACAAAATTGAAATATAATAAATTTTTTGTAAGCACATAGTGAAAATCATATATATCACATTTAACAGTTTTATTTTAATATTTATGCTTTAAATTTTGAACTATTAATTTTTTTAAAAAATAAAGGCACGATGGAGATTCAAACAATGAACGCATTTAAATCCTCCATATATTGAAATAATGTTTTGTGTCCTTCCCTAGGTGTCATGTAATAGACATCAGTAAAAAAAAATATGGGAGCGTTCACGTGGTCATGTTAAATCGCCTCTATAGTCATTTGATAGTCTTAGTCCCGACATTTTTATTAATATCCAAAGTTTAATACAAATTATTAATTATGCCCAGATTTTCAAACTTTCGCTAAAAATATCCAAGCCGGTCAGAAAATGGCCGGCTTAGGTAAACCGTCCATTTTCTGGCCGGCTTACTCCATTTTTTTTATTTTTTTTATTTTTTTTAGAGAGGGACTATGAAGAACAAAATATTGAAATCTAACTCTGAAAACTTGAAATTTTTGTTTAAATTATTTGTTATACTACTTTTGATGTATAATTAGCATATTTATACTAAAATACGCTAGATTACTTGAAATTATGTTGAATTACACTATATTACAATAAATTATGTTCAATTATACTAAATTACGTTAAATTACAATAACTTCGCTAATTATGCTGAAATCCGGTAAAAAAAACACTAAACTACACAAAATTACGCTATAGTAGACTGATTTTGCTCATCTTTCATGAATCATAAAAAGTAGTAAAAAAATTCCAAAAATAGTAAAGAGTGGTAATCTGCAAGTTCATTATGCAACTAATTTACTGAGCTACTTGGATTGAATGATAGAAATGAAAATCTTAATCGGAAACTTCAACTCAAGTTTTGAGGCTATTCCCTTTGTTTTTTGGCGATTCTGAAGTTCGAAATCCGGCGATTGGATAACAAGATTACAGGCAAAAAGGCTTGTTATCAAATAATAATCAATAGGTATTGTTATGCTATTGTTTAATTGATTTACTTTAATTTAATTAATAATTATTTTATTGATATCAAGTATTTTAGAAAGAAAATAGGATTTCCCACAAATATTCTCATGGTACACCCGAACACTCATTAAGTACATTCCTATAATTATTCCCATGCATACTTATGAGTATGGGTTCCCGCAAATAAAAAAGTAGTTTCCGAACCCGTGAAATCCCATCCCATGACAAATGCACAGGCCCTCAAACTTGGTGAAAAAAGCACAAAAAAGAAATAACTTTCTTTGAAGATCATACACAAATAATATATGATTTTTGTCACAAAATTCTTCAAAAAATTATATTTTTTGTACAAAGAAATACGAGAAACTTAATGAAATAATAAAAAAGAAAAATAGAAAAGGGATGGATACATTTGTGGGCACACAATGGGGGTGACCAGTAAAGTGACATAATTGGGGTGCACAAATATGGGACTTTATCATATCATATCTGATTACGTCATCTAATTCATCCAGCTAACTTTCTTCCTTGTGATATATTTGGTCAATAATGGTGGGTATCATAAGGACCCTAAATGTTGCTACAGTGGAAGTAGAGGTGGAGCCCGCCGCTACTGAGGAAGTGACAGTCGACACAGACTAATCTTGATTCTTCTTTTCTTGGACTTCTTGCTTTTTGATTGATTTTATTTTGAACTGTATATGAAATGCGTCGAATTTCTTGTTATATATCTTGTTTCTTTAATTTCTTGATATATATTTCTTAATTCCTCTTCTCACTACTTGCAACAATGATTGAATTATTAATAAAATGCAGTTATTAATTTGATTTTTAATTTTCTTCTATTATATTGCTATCTTGTAGAGTTGTAGTATGTACGTAGAGTTCTAATAGCTAGTGACAATCTCATGTTATCTTATAGTTACATATATTTTTGTACTGTTCTCGAGTTAGCGTCCAAAAGTAAAATAATTAGTTTCCAAATTACTTAGTTTTGATTGATTTTCCTCTACCGTATTATTTTATTAATATTATAGGGAAATTGTATAAAATATTATTATATAGTACGTTCTTATTTTTTCTTTAGTAAAAAGAGAGAGATATATATATATATAGTTCCAAGCTAAATATGTTTATTATATATATATTATAGTTCCAAGCTAAATTTATATATTATACACGTGTAAATTTCACTCAAAACTCAGCTTATGAATTTTCATTGTTTTTTCCGAGCGAGAGATGCCGGTGCGTTCATTTCTATAAATCATACACTAATTGTAACAAAGTTGTTTAATTATATCTAATGGATTCGGATGAATACAAACTAAATGGTTGTGGCTTCCTTCTAATATTTGTTGAAAGAATGTATGTAACGAAGTTTTCACAAAGAGAACTAAGGAGATAATAAAAACAAGTATATATGCTGCTACTTTTAAAACTGTCCGATCTGCTTTTACCGTGCCTCTATTTTTAAATACTTTAATAGCATAAAATTTAAAACTTAAAAGTCAAAATTAAAACATTAGATATGATCTACATCATTTTATCTATGCACATGTAAAACATTATGATATTTCAACTTTATAGTGTTTGTCATCAAGAGCTTGTAAAAATGTATTGATGTGAATAATTTCTAGATGTTCATTTTTTAACTTATGGATTCACATAAAACAAAATTGAAATATAATAAATTTTTTGTAAGCACATAGTGAAAATCATATATATCACATTTAACAGTTTTATTTTAATATTTATGCTTTAAATTTTGAACTATTAATTTTTTTAAAAAATAAAGGCACGATGGAGATTCAAACAATGAACGCATTTAAATCCTCCATATATTGAAATAATGTTTTGTGTCCTTCCCTAGGTGTCATGTAATAGACATCAGTAAAAAAAAATATGGGAGCGTTCACGTGGTCATGTTAAATCGCCTCTATAGTCATTTGATAGTCTTAGTCCCGACATTTTTATTAATATCCAAAGTTTAATACAAATTATTAATTATGCCCAGATTTTCAAACTTTCGCTAAAAATATCCAAGCCGGTCAGAAAATGGCCGGCTTAGGTAAACCGTCCATTTTCTGGCCGGCTTACTCCATTTTTTTTATTTTTTTTATTTTTTTTAGAGAGGGACTATGAAGAACAAAATATTGAAATCTAACTCTGAAAACTTGAAATTTTTGTTTAAATTATTTGTTATACTACTTTTGATGTATAATTAGCATATTTATACTAAAATACGCAAGATTACTTGAAATTATGTTGAATTACACTATATTACAATAAATTATGTTCAATTATACTAAATTACGTTAAATTACAATAAATTCGCTAATTATGCTGAAATCCGGTAAGAAAAACACTAAACTACACAAAATTACGCTATAGTAGACTGATTTTGCTTATCTTTCATGAATCATAAAAAGTAGTAAAAAAATTCCAAAAATAGTAAAAAGTGGTAATCTGCAAGTTCATTATGTAACTAATTTACTGATCTACTTGGATTGAATGATAGAAATGAAAATCTTAATCGGAAACTTCAACTCAAGTTTTGAGGCTCTTCCCTTTGTTTTTTGGCGATTCGGAATTTCGAAATCCGGCGATTGGATAACAAGATTACAGGCAAAAAGGCTTGTTATCAAATAATAATCAATAGGTATTGTTATGCTATTGTTTAATTGATTTACTATAATTTAATTAATAATTATTTTATTGATATCAAGTATTTTAGAAAGAAAATAGGATTTCCCACAAATATTCTCTTGGTACGCCCGAACACTCATTAAATACATTCCTAAAATTATTTCCATGCATACTTATGAGTATGGGTTCCCGCAAATAAAAAAGTAGTTTCCGAACCCGTGAAATCCCATCCCATGACAAATGCACAGGCCCTCAAACTTGGTGAAAAAAGCACAAAAAAGAAATAATTTTTTTGAAGATCATACACAAATAATATATGATTTTTGTCACAAAATTCTACAAAAAAAATATATTTTTTGTACAAAGAAATACGAGAAAGTCTAATGAAATAATAAAAAAGAAAAATAGAAAAGGGATGTATACATTTGTGGGCACACAATGGGGGTGACCAGTAATGTGACATAATTGGGGTGCAGAAATATGGGACTTTATCATATCATATTGATTACGTCATCTACTTCATCCTGCTAACTTTCTTCCTTGTGATATATTTGGTCAATAATGGTGGGTCTCATAAGGACCCTAAATGTTGCTACAGTGGAAGTAGAGGTGGAGCCCGCCGCTACTGAGGAAGTGACAGTCGACACAGACTAATCTTGATTCTTCTTTTCTTTGACTTCTTGCTTTTTGATTGATTTTATTTTGAACTGTATGTGAAATGCGTCGAATTTCTTGTTATATATCTTGTTTCTTTAATTTCTTGATATATATTTCTTAATTCCTCTTCTCACTACTTGAAACAATGATTGAATTATTAATAAAATGCAGTTATTAATTTGATTTTTAATTTTCTTCTATTATATTGCTATCTTGTAGAGTTGTAGTATGTACGTAGAGTTCTAATAGCTAGTAACAATCTCATGTTATCTTAGAGTTACATATATTTTTGTATTGTTCTCGAGTTAGCGTCCAAAAGTAAAATAATTAGTTTCTAAATTACTTAGTTTTGATTGATTTTCGTCTAACGTATTATTTTGTTAATATTATAGGGAAATTGTATAAAATATTATTATATAGTACGTTCTTATTTTTCTTTAGTAAAAAGATATATTTATATATATATATATATATATGTATATATATATATATATAGTTCCATGCTAAATATGTATATTATATATTTATTATAGTTCCAAGCTAAATATATATATTATACACGTGTAAGTTTCACTCAAAACTCAGCTTATGAATTTTCATTGTTTTTTCCGAGCGAGAGATGCCGGTGCGTTCATTTCTATAAATCATACACTAATTGTAACAAAGTTGTTTAATTATATCTAATGGATTCGGATGAATACAAACTAAATGGTTGTGGCTTCCTTCTAATATTTGTTGAAAGAATGTATGTAACGAAGTTTTCACAAAGAGAACTAAGGAGATAAAAAAAACAAGTATATATGCTGCTACTTTTAAAACTGTCCGATCTGCTTTTACCGTGCCTCTATTTTTAAATACTTTAATAGCATAAAATTTAAAACTTAAAAGTCAAAATTAAAACATTAGATATGATCTACATCATTTTATCTATGCACATGTAAAACATTATGATATTTCAACTTTATAGTGTTTGTCATCAAGAGCTTGTAAAAATGTATTGATGTGAATAATTTCTAGAAATTCATTTTTTAACTTATGGATTCACATAAAACAAAATTGAAATATAATAAATTTTTTGTAAGCACATAGTGAAAATCATATATATCACAGTTTTATTTTAATATTTATGCTTTAAATTTTGAACTATTAATTTTTTTAAAAAATAAAGGCACCATGGAGATTCAAACAATGGACGCATTTAAATCCTCCATATATTGAAATAATGTTGTGTGTCCTTTCCTAGGTGTCATTAGTGTTATGAAAAGGGTCCGGGTCGGGTCGGTCCGGTCCAAACCCAACCGGTCCCCGGGTTGACTCGGGCACGGGTTAGCCCGGGTCAACGGGTTGAGTCGGGTAGGGGGGTTGGGTTGGGGTTTGACTCAGCCGACCCTTACCCGGCCTAAATCTGGCGGTTTGGTCGGGGCGGGTTAGGTCTGGTCGGGGGTCGGTCCGGTCCGGGTAGGGCCGGTTCGGTTTGTTTTTTTTTTTTTTTCCAGAGAGGCAGAGACATTTTCTGTTTTTTTTTTATTTTTTTTATTTGAACTCAATATATTTTTGTTATAATAAAATCAAATTAAGTTAAAACCGAATTTTGTTAAAACCAAATTAGTCTAAAACCAAATTATTCTAAAACCGAGATATACCGAATTAGTTTAAAACCGAATTATTTTTTATCTTTAAAACCGAATTATTTTAAAACAATAGATTTAAAAACAAAAGTTACCCTCCTCCTTTATTCCAGGCTTGGGACCGGCTATGTAAAATAACATAGGCGGAGTTCTAACTTTTTTTTTGTTAGTAATTATTCTTTAAAATGAAACAATTGAAATATTTAGAAATTATAATTTTAAAAAATAACAATAAAGATTAAAAGAGGTTAGAATTTTATACCGACACTACCTATCTAGTAGTTGTTGTGCATATACCATAGGTCGCTCTCTTGCTCACCGTCCGAATCCTCGTTAGGCTCAGGTCCCTCGGTACCGCTTTCTTGAGTGTCGACACCGGATGATGACGCTTCCAATCTCATGGCATGTTGCATGCGATTTTCAGCATCAATCCAGTCTTTCAAGCACACAAGTCTCTCGAAAACATGTGCACCCAGCTTACTTCGTTTATCGGTAAGGATCCTGTTCGCCGAGCTAAAACAGGATTCAGAAGGGACGGTTGACACGGGCACGGCAAATATGTCGCGGACCATCATCGCCAGTGTTGGATAGGCAGTTGCATTCCTCCTCCAGCAATCCATAAAGTCAACTTCTTCATTTTCGGTGGTCCCCAAACAGTAGCTCATTAACTCGTTCGTGTTACCTTGGGATCCAGTCGGGTCGTCATCATCCTGGAAATCGCCTAACAATCCAGTACTGCTGTGTGTGGATAGACTATTAAAACAATAGAAAAAATTAGTGGACAAATAATGTAGATATTATAAATAATAAATATTAAAAGCATATGTATATTTATATTCATACCTCACGCCACCGGTCGGAGGCGGTTGGTCGGCATTTCTTCTTTCGCTGTATATGGCAAACATTTCGTCCAATGCCCGTTGTACGCGGGGATCCTCGTTCCTCCAGTCTAATTTTAGATTTTTCTTGTAGGCTTGAAGTATTTTTACCGTGAACTTCTTCTTGTATGCCGGATGGAGCCAGTTTGCGAGAACGGTCAAGAGAGGTACCTCTTCCCAATATTTAAGAAATTTTACCTTTATGGCTGCTACGATCGGATGGAGAGGGAAATCCTCACTATCCCTATCTTCCATATCACAGTACACCTTGGAAATATAGTAGAGATGGTGCAGCAACTCATGTGCCGTCGGTGTGTACGAGCAAGATAATTTTACGGTTGCGGTGAAAAAGGTTCCAAGGAATTGTGCAAGCATTATTATTCACTGCCATTCGGGGTCGGTGAGTTCCAAGCTTGTCCTTCGTTCGTCGATCTCAACATCTCCCCTATAGCCGCCTTGTAAGGAATGCATCGGTGCAGCATCCTGTAGGTGGAATTCCAACGGGTGTCTATATCCCAAGGTACCCTCATTTTGCCCAAACCTAATCTTTCGCACAGAGCTGTGAAATTTTGTTTTCTTTCTTGGTTTGAATAAATATGGACAAGACCTCCCTTGAATTTAATTATCATGTCCTTTACGGCTTCTACTTTAAGGCCATCTTTTACAGTAAGGTTTAGTATATGGCAAGCACACTTTTGGAGAAACAGTGCACCATTCATGATTGGGTTTAGGGACCGGATGAAATGATCGATGGACGCTACATTGTTGCTAGCATTATCGAATGAGATAGAAAAAATCTTGTTCCGTAAATCCCTTTTGAGATTATATTCTTGTAAAATCTCAATAATTGAATGGTAAATAATTTATGCAGTGTGCGGGGAATCTAACACCCGAAAACTTAAAACCCGTTTTTGTAAAACCCAATTCTCATCGATCTAATGACCGGTAATACAAGAGTACCCTAGGCTGTGTTTACCGGCAGTCCATATATCGGAGGTAATGGAGACATTATAATTTGCATATCCAAATGTAGCTAGTAGGTCGTTTTTCTTTTGGATAAATTGGTTTTTCATTTCACGTACCATTTTTCTATGATGAATTCTCTTATACAATGGTTGAGCACACCCCCTAATTACTAGCCGGGCAAAACTACTACAATTACCCATACTAATTTGTTGTTCCTTGTGGGCAATATATCGGGCAAATTCTTCAAGCATTATTTTTTCATCATATCTTTGGTGGGTTCTACTACCATCCGGGTTCATAAGGGTTTGGACTAACCGCGGGTCTGCATTTTCTTGCGGTAGCTCACCCTTTTTCGCATGACAATCGGCATGTTTCTTAAATGTGGACATACCATTTGCAAGTTTATACTCGTAAATAACCTTGCAACCGTGTACCTTACATTTTAGAGTATGGACAACTCCACTCGCATGAAAGGTCTTTTGATAATACCGCCACCAATCAGCCTTGTATTCGGGCACCTTGGTTTTCCTCTTCTTCGGTGGTTCGATAGGAGCAACAACTTCGGCTTGGGTTGCGGGGACAACTTCGACTTGAATTTCCGGGACACTTGTCGAGGGACCGCTTCCTATAGGGGCGGTGTATTGAGTCGATCCTGTAGATCCAGTACCTGCTCCATATGAAGGGTTAGAATAATAGTAATTAGGTGGTGGCATTTGGGAGGGATTTTGTGGATATTAGTTAGGATCTTGTTGATGATAAATATGTGGTGGCATTTGGGAGGGATTTTGTGGATACAGCAGTTGCATTTGAGCGGGATTTTGTGGAAAAAAGTGTGGTTCTTGTGGAAGCCTACTTTCTATTGCGTCCATATTTTGATGGTATCCAGATGGCGTAGGGTCGAATAAATCGGTGGAAGCTCTATGCATCCAATCGTCCGACATTTGTTCTACATATTAAAATTAAATTCATTCAAATAAATCCGAAATTATGTAACCTATTTAAATGTAAATCTAAATTCAATATAAATTAGATTAAATGTAAATTAAATCTAAATTACATCTAAAATAAATCTAAATTAAATCTAAAATAAACCCTAAATTAAATATAAATTAAAGTAATTAAAAGAAAAAAAAACAAGCTAAATATGCCTCTGCCTTTGCCTCTGGCTCCTTGGCCGAACTTCAAAGAAAAAGAAAAAAAAAAAAAACAGTGAAACCTCTGCCTCTGGCCTCTACCTTCTCATTGGCCGAACTTCAAAAAAAAAAAAAAAAAAAAAGACAGTGAAGCCTCTGCCTCTGGAGTCTGGCCTCTGCCTTCTCCTTGGCCGAACTTCAAAAAAAAAAAAAAAAAGTATACAACTCCTGCCTTTGCCGAACTTCAAAAGAAAAAGAAAAAGAAAAAGAAAAAGAAAAAGAAAAAGAAAAAATAAGTCTAATTAAAATTTAAAAGAAATAAAGTTTAAGTCAAATTTAAAAAATAAAGTCTAATTCAAATTTAAAAAATAAGTCTAATTCAAATTTAAAAAAAAGGTCTAATTCAAATTTTAAAATTTAAAAAAAATAAGTCTAATTCAAATTTAAAAAATATATTTAAGAAAAAATAAGTCTAATTCAAATTTTAAAATTCTAGGTCTAATTCAAAATAAATATAATTTGTTCTAACTTATTTTAAAAATCTATTTTTAAACAACAATACTTACAACTTATTGTATTTATCTAACATATTCAAATCTAATTAAAAAATAAATCTATTTATCTAACCTATATATAAATAAAATAACTTATTTTAAAAAGTAAAATCTAACCTATTTCAAAATAAAATACAATAATCTAACAAATTCAATAATATAACATATTTAAAAATAAATCTAAAATCTAACATATTTCAAAATATTCAAATGTAACCTATTACAAACTAAATATAACATGTTTAAAAATAAATATAACTTTCCAACAAATTCAAAAATAAAAAAAAACTTAAAAATCTAACCTATTTAAGATAAATCCGAATTTTAAAAAATAAAATCTAGTCTATTTAAAAATAAATCCGAATTTCAAAATAAAATACAATAATCTAACAAATCCAATAATCTAACATATCATATATTGTAACATATTCAAAAAAAAAATCCAATAATCTAACATATCCAATAATCTAATATATTCAAATCTTATTATCTAACATATTCAAAATTTAAAAAATAAAATATAACATATTTATCTAACAAATCTATTTATCTAACCTATTTATAAATAAAATCTGAATTTTAAAAAGTAAAATCTAATATATTTCAAAAGAAAATACAATAATCTAACAAATCCAATAATCTAACATATTTAAAAATAAAATCTAATAATCTAACATATTCAAAAATCTAACATATCCAATAATTTAACAAATAAAATATAACATATTTAAATAAAATAAAATATAACATATTCAAAAAAAAATCTAAATTTTGAAAAATTCAATAAATCTAAAATAAATCCGAATTTCAAAATAAATCTAAAATCTAACCTATTAAAAATAAATCTAACCTATTACTAACAATATCTAACAATTACTAAAAATTACTAAAAATTACTAACAGTTACTAAAAATTATCTAACAATTAACAATATCTAAAATTACTAACAATTACTAACAATTACTAAAAATTACTAAAAATTACTAACAATTACTAAAAATTATCTAACAATTCCTAACAATTACTAAATTAACCTATTTAAACTAATTCTAATTATCTAACAATTACTAAAATAAATCTAACCTTTTTTTAATCTCGCGGAAAAATCTTGCGGGAGGTGCCGAACTTCGTAATTCCTCTACTTTCGTAATTCCGTTTGCGTATTTGTAGAATGACATAAATTTGCCACTCTTTTTTTTTAAACAATAAAATTAAAATTTGAGAATAATGAAAATATTGAGAGTATGAGAATATGAGATTGAGAGAATGAGAGATCGAAAATAATGAGTATGAGATGTGAAAATGTATGAAGAATGGGGATGTATTTAAGGTTTTTTTTTGGGGGGGGGGGGAATTGTACCGTTAAAATAAAAAAAATTTGAATTTTTCGGTGGGGGGGTCGGGTTGGGTCGTGTCACACCCCAAAACACGGGTATAACAGCCTGCAGCGTATATTCATTCAGACATATACGCAAGGCAGTGGATCTTTTATATGCATTACCAATAACGCCATTACATAATAACCACATCCCAATATTTCTTACAAAATGTATATCTGACAGAATACGGCAAACTATATTTTAGAAATGCCTCCCGCATCCTGTCAGTTTCAACAATCCCAAATCCCCAATTTCATGTGGTTATGCTGTCAGATGCAGTCCCACACAGTCTCTCTGTATTCGTGTAGTAAACCTGAAAAGAACCCAAAGGGTGGGAGTGAGAATAAATTCTCAGTGTGAATTTGCCACAATCTAGATTATTGGACTTGCAATCAAAATCTATATTCAGAAATGAAACCATACAAAAGCAGTTCAGACATATGCATATTCATAAATAAAGCAAGTGCATATGATCGACAACAATTTACCAAATGAAACACAAGTTACGGAATTTCCAAGATGAATCTCAAACACGCACGTTTTTGGCTTAACTCAGTTTATTACAGCTGGTAGCACCTACGGATGTCCCACCGAGCTGGACCCTTTATCCAACCCACATCTGCAGTGTCACTGACACCTACAGATGGCCCACCAGCTGGACCCTTTATCTGACACCCATCCGCAGTGCTTTGGCTTAACCATTAACTAAGGTCTGGTTCATAATCAGATAAAAAAAATTTCGTATGCAATAAGCTCAGAATCGTCCATTCGCAACACGTCAAACTAAACTGTCATTCCTGTCCCAGACTGGATATGACACCATTTCATCGTTTCCTCACAGTCACCCAAAGTCTCCGTCACGATCAGTCATTGCCCAGCATTGACTGATCTTAATCAATCACTGCCCAGCAGTGATTAATTATCCTCATATGCGCACATGGTTTCGAGTCATCGCCCAGCGTTGATTTCGAAACGATACCGACCATCCTAGATAGTCATAAATTGTTGGGGACTTTCGACCGTAGTTCCCAAAACAAAAGAACACAAACAAACGATATACCATTCAACATGCAAATACAACTATGATATTCATTTCGGACTGAAATGGGGTTATTGCGGCTCGCAACTTAATTACCCGAAAATTTCCAACTCTTATTGGCATTTTCCAGGCCCTTATTGCGGCCCGCAATGGCTGTGGTTGCGGCCCGTAACAAATTACTCCATTCTCAACCAGAGAGTATTTCATTCTGCTATGTTCATTGCGGCCCGTAATGAATTTATTGCGGCCCGCAACAAAGTATTCAGAGAGTCAGTCAGTCTATATTTTGAGCTACGCTGTTGATTGCGGCCCGTAATAGGAGTTATTGCGGCCCGCAATAAGGCGATTTCAGTACATATCAGTTCTAGTTTAATACGGTTATGCATATGATTCAAACAATTCGATTATGCAATCAATCAAGCAGTTCAACATGACAATTGGAAGCAGTTTAATTCATGAATATAAATTATCAAACAAGTCCAAGAATCCCGCACCTGCTGGCAATAGGCGTGCCGCGTGACTACAGATCAGGCGCCTCGGAATGCCCCGCAAACCTTTGCTCAACCGAGCCTACACCTACATTCCACGTATACCATCTCAATTAGGTCTCATTCCTGTACTGGTTCGCTATTCTGGTTTACGCATCAATTCGATTAGCCGGTTGGTGTAACCCTAATTTGGTCGAAACCTCGATTTAACCATTACACGTTCTAACCTTTCCCGATCAAGGGATAACCCTACCGAGGACAAGTCTAGTCGGTCGGACTAACCTAATCAATCAATGCCGCGTTTCAATTCGGGATTTGGTATCAAAACCCTAGAATGGGAAATCCAAAATGGGAGACGAAATCACGGAGAAAATTGGTAAACGAGAGATGAGAAGCTCAAAGGAGTTAGAGTTCGATCAATTCTAACACTAATCTCGGGTTTAAAACGAACAACCCGAGGATTCGAAAAATCTCGGATTTTCAAACGAAGAAGGGAAAAGAAAAATTACCGACGGAATGGCTAGGAGAGATCTACAGCTGCCTTCTCGGTTTCAACCTCGATTTCCCTGACGGTGGCGCAATCCGACGGGATTTCGGAGCTCTCCCTCTCTTTTCTTCTCTCTCTCTCTCTCTCTTTCTCTTTCTTTCTCTTTCTTTCTCTTTGGCCGGCCACGCACAAGGGAGAAAAGGGAGGGGTTAGGGTTTATCAAAGAGGGTGCTTCGCGATTCGTGCTAGGATGAATCAATGGTCCGAATAATTTTAAAATTCAATATAAACCCATTTAACGTGTTTTAATTTCCCATTCCTCGCTCGTCGATCAAATTTCTATTCCATTTTAAACATTCTAACTAAACAAATGATTGAAATTTTATTATAAAATTTTCTTAACGTGACAGTCGGGTCGGGTCGGGTCCCGCCGGGTTAGACCCGGGTTTTGGGGGGGTTAGGTCGGGTTAGGGTCGGGTTAGGGGGGTTAGGTCGGGTTTAGCGGGTTTTGGGTCGGGTTCGGTCGGTTCGGGTCGGGTTTAGGCCGGTCCGGGTCGGGTTCGGGTAGGCGGGTTGAAACGGTGGGGGTATGATCGGGTTTCGCCCAGAAAATTGCATCCGACCCGTTTCAAACCCGACCCAACCATTTAGGTCGTTCGGGTTAGATTCTAGGTCGGGTCCGGGTCCCGGGTTTGGTCGGTCCGGGTCGACCCGCCCGGGTTTAATCAATACACTAGGTGTCATGTAATAGACATCAGTAAAAAAAATATGTGAGCGTTCACGTGGCCATGTTAAATCGCCTCTTTAGTCTTTTGATAGTCTTAGTCCCGACATTTTTATTAATATCCAAAGTTTAATACAAATTATTAATTATGCCCAGATTTCCAAACTTTCGCTAAAAATATCCAAGCCGGCCAGAAAATGGCCGGCTTAGGTAAAACCGGCCATTTTCTGGCCGGCTTAGGTAAACCGGCCATTTTCTGGCCGGCTTACTCGATTTTTTTTTTTTTTTTAGAGAGAGACTATGAAGAACAAAATATTGAAATCTAACTCTGAAAATTTGAAATTTTTATTTAAATTATTTTTTATACTACTTCTTTTGATGTATAATTAGCATATTTATACCAAAATACGCTAGATTACTTGAAATTATGTTGAATTACACTATATTACAATAAATTATGTTCAATTATACTAAATTACTTTAAATTACAATAACTTCGCTAATTATGCTGAAATCCGGTAAAAAAAACACTAACTACACAAAATTACGCTATAGTAGACTGATTTTGCTCATCTTTCATGAATCATAAAAAGTAGTAAAAAAAATCCAAAAATAGTAAAAAGTGGTAATCTGCAAGTTCATTATATTACTGAGCTACTTGGATTGAATGATAGAAATGAAAATCTTAATCGGAAACTTCAACTCAAGTTTTGAGGCTCTTCCCTTTGTTTTTTGGCGATTCTGAATTTCGAAATCCGGCGATTGGATAACAAGATTACAGGCAAAAAGGCTTGTTATCAAATAATAATCAATAGGTATTGTTATGCTATTGTTTAATTGATTTACTTTAATTTAATTAATAATTATTTTATTGATATCAAGTATTTTAGAAAGAAAATAGGATTTCCCACAAATATTCTCATGGTACACCCGAACACTCATTAAGTACATTCCTATAATTATTCCCATGCATACTTATGAGTATGGGTTCCCGCAAATAAAAAAGTAGTTTCCGAACCCGTGAAATCCCATCCCATGACAAATGCACAGGCCCTCAAACTTGGTGAAAAAAGCACAAAAAAGAAATAATTTTTTTGAAGATCATACACAAATAATATATGATTTTTGTCACAAAATTCTACAAAAAAATATATTTTTTGTACAAAGAAATACGAGTGATAGGGCCATGTTCCATAGGCCCTTTTACTTGTTCCAAATTGGGCCATGAAAGACTGGGATTCGGACCTTTACAAGGCCAACCCGACGTCATATGAAAAAGCCCAAGAGCTCGTTAAGCCGGGGCCCAATATGCCGGCCCCAAATCAGAGCCCTAAACTAGGCCCAGGCCAACAGACATACGGGATAGCTGCAGAAACGGCTAGCATAATGCCCATGTCCCAGAAACGGCTGGCTTAATACCCACGTTCCAGTAACGGTCGACATAACTGCCCACGTTCCCCATAATCGCCCGAGATGGCAGTTATGGCTGGACTATATAAGGCAATAAGCCCCAGGCGACGGGGGACAAATTTTTCAACTAAGAGAGAGATCATACAGGTCAGAGTCCGAATATCTCACAATCCATCCTGAGTTCTTAACTCGATTCTCACCTCGGCCTGCCATCCTTGGCAGGGCGAATCCAACTCAGCCCAACTCTCCATACGGCCTCATCTCCCGAGATAGGACGTATCAACCACTGTGGGGCCACGCCTAGCTCACTCGGAGAAATAGATGGCTCATCCAACCACATCAACTCCGCTCCCACCAGGGGTGACGACCCCGCCAGGAGTAACAATCACACCACCTCCAGTGGTAACATCACCTACAGCAAATCCTTCCCACAGTCAACTTCCGGGGGCGAGGCCTAACAGCTCAATGGTACGACCCCATGGTCCTCAACCTGCTCAATCTCGTCACACAGGCCCCGACGTTACTCGACCTTCGTTCACTGAAGGGAACACAACCAGACCACTCTACACTGAGCACAATCAGATGGCTGGTACCTATCACAATCAGGTAACTGGTACCTATCACAATCCGATAACTGGTACCTATCAAATACCCTACATACCATATTACCCACAGCAAACGCCGTTGTACCAATACGGTGCGACCGCCTACACACCTTACACCCCAATGGGTCCCCAATACCCCTACGTTGCACTATCCGGACAATGGGGCCCGGGAGGCACCCAAGGGATGTACCCCATGACGGGTCCCACACCATACTCTCAGCAAATGCCAATACGACCTGCAAATCCGATTGCGTCTCCCAACGTACCTGTACCTCGGCCATTATCGGCAAACCGTGTCCACAGCCGAGCAGCAAATATCTCCCCAAGGAACTTGGACTCTCGATTTTTACAGGTCCGAACTGGTAATGAGACGGATACCCCCTCACTACCCGAACAACAGGTCCAATCCAAACGCAGGGACCAAAATGTGATACCAACAGGGGTACACCCCGATGTAGGAAGACGCCCGGAAGGTCAGGATGAGAATAGGGGACCCCATCCCGCGGAAGGACCACATGCCGAAGGTCCCGAAGCCCACCCTAACAATGAGCGAGAATCAGCCTGTCATGGCAGAGGGCCCAGACCATCTCGCTGAGAACAATCTCGCTCCCGTAAGGAACGTGATCGGAGTCCACCCCGAGGTCGGGATAGAACTCGCCACGATGACCGAAGAAGAAACCGACGATCACCTACCCCTACCCGAGGTATCAGCATGGCTCAGGTTGAAGAGCTGATCCAGGCCGGACTTGCGGCTAAACTGGCCGAGCTCGAGTCTCAGAAGACAGGCACATACTCTCGACCTATGGGAATCGAGGACGGCCCCCTGTCCAGAGACATCTACCGCCAGTCAATGACGGATTTTAAGTACCCGACAACCCTTCCTAGCTTTCGGGGTAGCGGAGATACACAGGATCCGCACAACTTTGTGTACGGGTTCCTTGAGCGACTCCGTCTTCTTGGAGCCACCGATGCCATCATGTGCCGAGTCTTCACCACTTGCTTAACTGGGGAAGCATGGGACTGGTACATGACGCTACCTCGGAGGTCCATCAACAAATTTGAGGACTTCGCGAAACTGTTCTTGGAGAGATACACTATTATCAAACCACCGCAAGCCACGTGCGAGATGCTTCTGGATATTGTCCAGGGAGCGCGAAAGAACAGGTGCGTTTGTCAACCGTTTCATACAGGCATCTCGGCGAATTCAGAACCTCAATGAAGAAATCGCCTTAGCCGCAATCAAGAAAGGACTCCGCAAAGGGGGTCCAGGAACCTTGCGTTATGAAGCTCACATGAAGAAGATGACCACTTTGAGAGAATTTGTAACCTTTGCGGAGGGTTACATCCGTGCCGAGGAAGACAACGGGAGTCCCATGAGGCCTAGATCTCGATCTCCCCATCTCCAAACTAACAGACAGCCAGCTCAGGACAGGTTTCGCAACCAAAGAGAACCTCGGAGAAACCAACCCAACCGATCAACCGAGCAAGAGCACAAATCTGGTACTGAGGGATACAGACAACACTTCGTGAGATACGCACCTCTCACCAAGAAGCGGCACGAGATGTACAACATCGTAGACGAAATGTTCGACCTTCCTCCGCCTTTGCCTGAAGGCATTTTTACGGTACAAGATAACTCTCAGAAGTGTGAGTACCACGGATTCAATGGGCACTCCACTGTGGATTGCCTTCAACTCAAAGACATCCTGGAGAGACTAGCCCGAGAGGGTAAGTTGATCGAGTTCATCAACCCCGACTTCTTCAGAAAATTCTCCAGGAAGTACAACGGCAAAGGTAAGATTTTCAAGAAACCCATTCCTTACAGACAGGACTATACTGGACCCCGAGTTGGGGAAGCCGGTCCCCAAACCCGGGATAGCCCCGAGAATAGGCGCCAGGATCGGCAGAACAGTCCTGTCATCAATGTGATCAGTGGTGGCCATCGCGGCACCATTCGAAAAATCTTACCTCGAGACAATCGAAAACCATATCCTACCGTCCTACAGGTCGAAACCACGACTGATAAGAAACGACCCCGATTCGAGGAAGCTATATCTTTTTCCGAGAAAGATCTAGGTGAGATCTCTAGCCCGCACGATGATCCCGTGGTGTTGAATCTTAAGATCAACACACATCGGGTTAAGAGGGTGTTAGTTGATACGGGAAGCTCAGCAGACATCCTGTATTTGTCGGCCTTCACGTAAATGGGCCTCGACACTCGCGCCCTCCAACAACACATTTCACCTTTGATAGGCTTCACGGGAGATGCCCTTCAACCTCGGAGAATGATGCCACTCAGAGTAACATTTGGCACCTCCCCTCGGACAGTGGAAGTCATGGTGGACTTCCTCATCGTTAATGCTCCCTCGGCATACAACGCAATCTTAGGAAGAGGAACTCTGAACAAAATCGGTGCTATCATCTCCCCTTCCCACCTAAAAATAAAGTTTCACACAGATAACGGGATAGGGGAAGAAAGTGGCCAACAGCAGGTGGCGCGTGAATGCTACATGACTTCCATTCAAGGTCAAGGAGGCTCTGTCCACCAAGTCGAGCAGTCGGAGGCAAAAACCAACCAACAGCGGTTGTGTTCAAGTACCGAGTATCTACCACCCAACACCAACCTGGCGCTGGATCCAGTTGATAAAGCTGAGACCAAAGCTTCCCTTGAGCCGGCAGACGAAGTCGAACAACTCGATTTGGGCGGAGGTAGAACACTCAACATCGGAAAGGAAGTCCAGGGGCAAGCGAAGGACGAACTCATCAAGTTTCTCCGAAAGAACCAGTCCGTTTTTGCCTGGACAGCCGCCGACATGCCAGGGATTTCGAGGTCAATAGCAGAACACCGACTGCATATCAAGCCGGGTTCAAAACCAGTTAGGCAATGAAAACGTAACATGGGGGAAGAACGGCAGCAGGCCGTAAAATGCGAAGTACAGAAGCTGTTTGACGCTGGCTTCATCAGAAATGTTGAGTGTCCCGAGTGGACAGCCAATCCCGTGCTTGTCAAGAAGTCCAACGGTGACTGGCGTATGTGTATCGATTACACTGATCTCAACAAGGCATGCCCCATGGATCCGTTTCCCTTGCCCAAAATCGACCAACTGGTCGACTCCACCTCGGGACATGCCTACCTCAGTTTCATGGATGCGTTCTCCGGGTACAATCAAATCCGGATGAATCAAGATGACGAGGAAAAGACCGCCTTCACCACCAACTCAGGGCTATATTGCTACCGGGTCATGACTTTCGGGTTACGCAATGCTGGAGCCACATTCCAGCGCATGGTCAACACTGTGTTCCACGACCAAATTGGGAGAAATGTAGAGGCATATGTGGATGACCTACTTGTCAAGAGCATGTCCGACCTCGACCATGTCCGAGATCTCCAAGAAACCTTCGCAACATTGAATTCGGCCAACATGAAACTCAACCCAAAGAAAAGTTTCTGGGCTTCATGGTTTCTATGCGAGGCATTGAGATCCATCCTTCGAAATCACAAGCCATCCTCGATATGAAGCCACCTCGGAATCTCAAAGAACTGCAATCCCTCACAGGCAAGTTAGCCGCTCTCAACAGATTCATTGCGAGATCCGGGGATGTCTGTTTCCCCTTCTTCAAAGCCATGCGCAAGTCGGCCAAATTCGAATGGACAGATGACTGTGCAATGGCCTTTGAGAAGATCAAAGCCTATCTTGTCAATCCACCATGTCTCAGCAGGCCTACTGCGGGCGATATCCTCGTGTTGTACTTGGCAACAACGGGTCATGCAGTAAGCGCCGCCCTTGTTCGAGAAGAGGGACGAGATCAGAAACCTATCTATTTCGTCTCGCACGTACTACGAGACGCTGAAACCAGGTACTCCCAGATTGAAAAGGCAGCATATGCTCTTGTCATAGCTGCTAGAAAGTTGAGACCTTACTTCCAGTCCCATTCCATAAAGGTTTATACCGGGATCCCCCTCAAGGAGGCATTCGCAAATTTCGACTCGTCCGGGCGATTGCTGGCTTGGGCACTCGAATTATCCGAGTTCGATGTTTCTTTCCATCCCCAAAATGCTCTGAAATCACAGATCTTCGCTGATTTCATCGCCGAGTATTCCGGCGTTTCTCCCGAGTCTGAGGGACGTTGGACAATCCATGTCGATGGTGCCTCTTCATTACAAGGGGCTGGAGCTGGGGTATCCCTCACTGGTCCACATGGAGAAATCCTGAATTATGCTCTTCACTTCCAATTCCCTGTAACAAACAACACCGCGGAATATGAAGCCATGATAGCTGGCCTCAAACTAGCTAAAGAATTAGGCGCTCGCGAGGTTCATCTCCGCAGTGACTCCGAATTGGCAGTTAAGCAAATAAACGATGAATGCCGAGTCATGGACGAGAAGTTGCGCAAGTACCCACAGCAGTTTCACCTGCTAAAAAGCCATTTCGACGAGGTTGATATTCAACATGTCTCGCGCAACAAGAACTGCCAAGCTGATGCTTTGTCGAAACTTGGCGCCGCAGGCAACCTTGACAAAGATCGGCCCGTGATTGTTATGGATGTTCCGGAATCCAGCATCAATCTTGATCCCGTAGCCGTACTCTCCATCGATGAACCCGGTGAGTCCTGGTTCACCCCGATGTGGAACTTCCTTAACACCGGGGTCCTCCCCACCAACCAGTTGGAAGCCCGACGTTTGAAGAGGATCGCACCGATGTACTCCATATTCAACAACCATCTATACAAACGGGGGTACGTGCGACCTTGGCTTAAGTGCATCAATGAAGAGGTGGCCTTACAAATGCTTTCCGAAGTACATGAGGGCCTTTGTGGAAGTCACCAAGGAGCAAAAACTCTCGCCAAGAGAATTCTCAGAGCCGGTTTCTATTGGCCAACCATACAGCAAGATGCGGCGAACTTGGTCCGAAAATGTGAACGCTACCAATACCACAGCAAGTTGAGCAACATCCCGGCATACGATCAGATATCCATCTCAGGGGCTTGGCCGTTTGACTTATGGGGGATCGATATAGTCGGGCCATTCCCCAAAGCTGTCAGGCAACGCCGTTGGATTATCGTCGCCGTGGAGTATTTTACTAAATGGGTTGAAGCCGAAGCACTAGCCACTATCACCGCCGCAGCAGCAGAAAAATTCATCTGGCGGAACATCATATGTCGTTTTGGCATACCACATGCACTCATATCGGACAATGGAACACAGTTCAATGCGGCCAGCACCATGTCGTTCCTCTCCAACTTGGTATCCAAAACAACTTCACATCGGTCAGCCACCCTGCTAGCAATGGATTGGCCGAGGTCACTAACCGTACCATCTTGGACGGTCTTAAAAAGAAAGTGGCGGCTAACAAGAAGAATTGGCCCGACATTCTCGATGGAATCATGTGGGCCTACCGCACAACACCTCGCGAAGCCACACAACAAACACCTTACTCTTTGGTGTTCGGGATGGAAGCAGTCACTCCAATTGAAATGATGGAACCATCTCTCCGTACTCTGACATATTCCACTGACGAGAACCGAGATGCACGCGCAGCTGAACTCGACCTCATCACAGAAGGTCGAGAGAAGGCTCGCATTCGCACCACAGAGTATCAACGCAGGGTCAAACGTGCATTTGATAAACATGTGGTACCTCGAGAGTTCCAGCCGGGCGATTTGGTGCTTAAGACCGTGGAAGCGACTGGCAAGCATGTCAGCAAACTTGCTCCTCAATGGGAAGGTCCTTTTAAAGTTATCCGTCCACGAGGTAAAGGCGCTTACGAGTTGAAAGACCCGAGCGGTTTCATACTCACTCGCCCGTGGAACACTTGCCACTTGAGGAAATTCTACATTTAATGTATGTCATTTTCATTTATGTTTTTAATAGATACGATGTGCTCAGGGCAAGATAAGCTTTTGTTTTTCATTCCATGTATTTTACTTAGACCGAGATGCAAAATCTTTGTATGGTTCTAAGCTTTTATCAATATATATGATATTACTTATGATTGTGTTTTATTTATTGGGTCCGAGATATATGAACGAAAGCCTTCTACGGCAACGAAATGTGTCTTGGTTAATATTCCCGAGATACACAACATAAATTAATGTAGTCCTAAGAGACAACGACTGTTAAACCAGTAACGTACTTTCTATTATGTCGGAAACATTTATCGAAAGCCCCTCGGGGTAACGCATACGTTTCTCACGACGTACCTTTCCCCCGACGTTGACCATTTTTGTCAAAAAATAAAGAAAAAAAAGAGGGATAGGGATATCAAGAACATTTGACTCGTTTTCAAAGGCATTCAAAGCACAAACCGAGATAAAATTATGAAATCCGAAAAAGCAAAATGCAAATAAAGAAAACGGGTTACATCACATGTTCTGTTCAATCCCCACATCCCGGGGATACCAAATACCATATTACATCTTAAATCTGTTAAACCCCCACATCTCGGGGGTATAAATAAAACAGTACATATTACAACATAATTCTGTTTAACCCCCACATCTCGGGGGTGCAAATAAAACAACAGCTTTAAAACCCCCACATATCAGGGGTAAAAATATATTACTGAGGCCGATGTTGCTTCCAATGCTTGACATGGTCCTTCCTACAAACAAAACAGAACGATTAGTAAGGATAAGCATGAATGAAACATCTCGGTGATAGCGATTATAGACTTTTTTACTTACAAGGAGTAGGGGACTTCGCCTCCGTTTGAGCAGTATTTCCTTCATCTTCTTGCTCCTCGCATTGATGAATGGTATTACCCTCTTTGGCATTTTCCACCTCGTTAGCTTCATCGACATTCCCTTCGAAATTTCCTCTTTCACTTTCTCCTTCACTTTCTCCTTCGGACGAGGTATCAGAAGGAAGGTTTTCAATCTCCGCTACGGGGGCACCATCAGGAAGGTCGAGATGTTTAGGCCATTTGTCTTTGGGCCAAGGGTGAATAATGCTCAGAGGATGGTGATTCTCGTGTTGGATTTCCTCCTTGAATAAGGAACCATCCGGATTCAAAAATACATCCTTTTCTTCGTCCCAACCATAGCTCGAGAGATCATGGATCACGAGTTTCTCAAACTCAACTGCCGTAAACCCGACATGCTCGGGTTTAAATGGATAAAAACCCCCCATCACATCGAGATATTCGTATACGGTATGCGTCATCATATCCTTACACGCGTAAGGGACGGCTTGCGCGAAGGCTTTGTTGCCTAAGAACTTGCTGAGGAGTCTCTTTGGCAAGTTTTGCGCTTCATCCCGAATACGAACATTTTTCAACCTCGCCTCCTCCAACTCCTTGGTCCGAATCTCGAGCTCGGATTTAAGACGAGCAACTTTGCTCTTGTGCTTTTCAACTTTTGCCTTATAACGCTTCGCCTTTACTACGGCTTCCTTGCGTTCGGCATCAGCCCTCATGCCTGTGTACCGAGCGAGCTCGTATTTCGCCTCATTTACGGCAGCTTGGCCAGTGGCTACTCTCCTTTCTTTGTCTTTCTTTTTCGCCAATTAAAAAAAGTGGTTCCTCTCCAGAATTGCCTTGTTAAGCGCCTCTTGATCAGTAGTAACAGCAAGAGCACCGCGCTTATTATTATCAAGCGAGTCTTTGAGGAACCCAAAATAAACCCCGGCGTCATGCAACGACCTCAGCACTTGGCCCACGACTTGGTCAGGATGCTCCTCGGCCCACTTTTTTTGGTATTGGGTCGTGGTTAACCTGAAAGTTTCCCGAGAATATGCGGCACGGACCTCGGGATGATCTTCCTCGTTCTGCATACGAGAATATCTGGGAAGATAGGCCAAAATACTGTCAGGGAACCCCTGAGAAATCTGGGTCCCCCACACAAACCCAGTATGCCGCCCCTGATCAGAAATTTGCGACTCAAGGAATTCCTTGTGGTCCTCCGCAGGATCCCACACGTCGCCCGCTGCGTCTTCGATAATTTTATCTAACTCCTCTTGCGCGGCCTCAACTTTTGCTTGATAGGGTCCCTTCACCTCGGGTTTCCTCAAAACTATGCCAGAATGAGTTTTTTGTTTCTTTGGCTCAGGTTCCACTACCACAATGTCTTTCCCCTTCTCTGCCCTCGTTAAACTCGGAGAGGTTTCCTTTCTCTTTTGGGATCCCCCGAGTTTGGTGGAACCGGAAGCACCGTCCTTCGTGCTCTCGAGGGCAGCAGCAGATTTGGTAGATGATTTCGGGGGAACTGCTGTGGTACTGGCGGGAACTGACTTCGGGGCTTTCCGAACCTTTGCGGGACCTGACTTTGGGGTATTCGGAATCCCTGTCTTCTTAACAAAATCGTCCTCTGGATTAGCGAAGATCGGGATTGGACGAATAGCCTTCCAGGGTAGTGCCATAAAACCACGTCCTGCGACAAGAAAAGTATGCAAGAATTAGCAATTTATTCACAATAATACGGGATAAACGAACAAATGCGATGTAAAGATATATCGGTACAAATTAAAAAAAGACTAACTTGTGAAATAACGGTCAAGAATTTTGATAACTTTTAATTCATCTGACGTCGGAGATGGAGGAGAACTCGGGATCAAACTTTCCTTTTTTAGAGGACGTCACTCCCTCCGTATCTCATGAAAGCATTTCAAGTCCTTGGGGTTCTCGAGATATACCCAACCATGGTTCCAATCATCCGCCTTTGACAGTTTTTCAAAAAGCGCAACCTTAGAACGCTTCCGAATTGCGAGGTGGCTCTCATTATTATATAATACAGTGAAATAATGAAAGAACAACCCCGTACTGGGCCAGTATGATTCTAACTCGTGCATCGTATCAAACATATACTTAAAACTCATGATGTAACACCATGCGGGTGCGGTTAACTGTGCAGGGGCTACGTCGAGATGCCGCAATATCTGGCGTACAAACTTAGAAACCCTTACTTTGAAACCACATTTCGGCATTTTCCAATATAAGCACATCCCAAGACTCGAGTCATGCGCTCGGTCATTCGGGCCCGGGACTCTCAACTGCAGTGTATGTCGCGGATATTCCTCCCTATCCGCTTCATCCACGAGTTCCTCGTAAAAGCATCAGCATAAGCCTTACATCGGACAACCAGTTTAGGAGAGATACTGGCGGATACTTGAAAAATCAAATCATCCCCATGACCATCACGGGGCGCGGCATCTTCACGAGCTTTTTTCTTTCTGGACTTCGCAGGCCCCTGAGACGTTCCTGCTGAGGTTACAACGAGTTCACCCCGAGATGGACTTTCTCCATCCCCTTCATTCCCTTCGCTGAATTGCTCTTCCTCAACGTCTTCCGGTAAGATGTCGGGATGAGGAGGGGTCATACCACGCAAATTCTTACCCCTACCGCGGCGGAAGGGTTGATGAGATAGTGGGGGGAACTCCCCAGAAGCAGCGGGCGATGAATCCCGAGATCCTCCTTGTTCTTCGGCCATTTCTAAATTAACGAAGAAACAGGATGGGCTTAGGTAGCCGCTATTCTTTATTTCTAAGGTATTACATTTACCGACTTATCAATTACTAAGCGATTGCCGAGATTATGTCAATAATCCTAAAGGTTGACAACCTTACCATATTTGAAGTGGTCAACTACATTACAATCGACCTCGGCAATGTTCATATACAGTCACAAATAAGATTAGTCAATGTATGGTCGATTACCAAGGTGATAAAGAATTACCTTATATTAAAGTCCTTCGCAACTCGATCTTCGTCCGACGTCTTTTCCGAAGTTATCTGAAAGCTCTGAACTCTCTCTGCTAACACCGAGATTATTTTCGCTCTGTGGCTCCGAGATTGAGTAGCTCAAGATAAAAGATAATGAATGAGTGGGCCGGGACGACGTATATATATATAGGGGTCTCCATTTTCCCGCTCAAAACTTGCACAAATTTTGAAAAGTGGCCACGAAGCGTCGCGTTGCCTCTTCTCATCATGGCGACGCCTTGATTCCCGCGCATAATCAAGGGTATCGGGCTCTTACCGAGTTGACGCATGCCAGGTGTCATACAGAGATTGCGCCATAACCTTGTATCCCTGACAAATTTGACGGCTGATTTGATGGCTGACGGCGGTTAACGGAAGTCGAGGCGTCGAGCAATTAATGCCGATATACTATAAATACTTCTCCGTCTCCCTTTAACGGAACACACATCGATCACAGTTATCACTTTCAACTCTGGCTACAATTCGATGGCTGAAACTAAGCAAATGAAGGGCGGAGTTAAGTTGGAGAATGATGACATTACGTTACTTCACGCATCTCCCCAACATAAAGACCCTGAGGTCAACATCGAGCCACCCGTGAATAACCCCGAGAAAGAAGACGACGACCCGCTAGCTTGGGACCGGTGCGCTGTTTGCAAAACTCGGGGAAACTATCAGTGCATGTTCCATTGTGACGGTTGTGAAGAAGCTTTTCACCCCGGGTGTCTGGCTCGAAGATCACCTCGGAACCATGGTGATCCCCGCTTCACATCCTTTATTTGCAGACAATGCCTTGATCAAGAATGTCGGACTAAGCGCTCCCGTCATGAATAGCTTTAGCTGTTTATAGACTATCACGGGAATAGCCCGCCTTTTGTTTGTTACAATATGAACTTCTCAAATTTACATGTATGCTCATCCGAGGTTCTTACCTCGTTTTGTTTTCATTAATATATATTTTGCATCAACATTTCCTCTTCAGCTCTTAATGCCACCTCGTATGGGTCAATCTGACCACCTCGAGAATAACGAAAGCTTGTCATCTCGTACAAAATACACAACGACCAACGTCATTTATGGCAAGTAGCTAGCAGTTACTTATTTTGACAGTATGGCCCACAGTATTTATGGCAATATTTACCTCTTACGACTATAAATAACAGACTCACCATACGTAAAAAAGGACACATCTTTACTCTTTGCCTTTTACCAGTCGTTACCACACTTCCGAGATGCCTATCAAAAGAGTGGTTTCTAAAAACAAAAAACCCCTTGACCATGGTCAGAGTAGTCATGACCAGACTCCCAAACGTAGCCGTAGCCAACCTCGCCCCAAACCTCGTCGCCCTCATGTCCCGCGACGGGTCCTATCTCGGCCCGAGAGATGGACTCTACTCCAACATTTTCCCGAAGAGGATTTAGATTGGATGCTCGCGAACGAAGATCTCCAAATTTGCGACCTTATTGACCTCACCCTCGCAGGAGCACCATTGTTCACTAAGGAGGATGAAAACGACATCTATAAATTTGACTTAGAGCCCAAGTTGCGTTGGTGTGTCCTATGTCACGACCAAGCGTACAAGCACGAGATGGCGAAATGCCGGATGTGCTACGAGTGGAGTTGCTTCCACCACTATGACATCCAAGGCCGTTCAGACCCCCGTCGTCGGTTTTGGAAGTGCCCGGGGTGTTTATCACGTAATTGCGGAGGACCGAGTTTGTACACCGCTACCCAACATGAACTCAACGACGATAACCTTTTTGAAGACACCGACAACGACATAGTGTAAGTGTGATTTTCAACTTAGAGAAGCGACATCACACCCGTCTTTTTGCTGAACATGGCCATCACGGTGCGTGGAAGGCGTGACATGACAGATATGGCGCCCATGGTGGAAATATTCTTCCAGGCACTATATAATATCATGTCTCATGTTTAGTCTAATTAGGCGTTGTACGATTTCGATATTTTACTAGATCGAGGCGTTGTATGATTTCGATGTTTTCTTATATTTAGGCTTGTTCTGCTTTTACGATATCAATACTTATAATGTCTATGATTCCTTTTTTCATTTATGTTTGACTAACTCGGATACCATCTGACTTGTCAAAAAAAAAATAATAATAATAATAAACTACTCAACACATTAACTGTGGGTAGCATATCAACACTAACTGTGGAATACATACCGAGATACTTATACATTAACACATTAACTGTTAGATTCACACCGCGGGATGTACCCGACATATATCACACTCGAGTTATGACAACATGACTAACACACCAATGTCGGTAATAGAAACCATGTTTTATGAGTTATTCACCTTCAAGTCGAAAGCATCTCGCCGATGCATTTCGACTTCGGGGGCTAATGATAGGGCCATGTTCCATAGGCCCTTTTACTTGTTCCAAACTGGGCCATGAAAGACTGGGATTCGGACCTTTACAAGGCCAACCCGACGTCATATGAAAACGCCCAAGAGCTCGTTAAGCCGGGGCCCAATATGCCGGCCCCAAATCAGAGCCCTAAACTAGGCCCAGGCCAACCGACATACGGGATAGCCGCAGAAACGGCTAGCATAATGCCCATGTCCCAGAAACGGCTAGCTTAATACCCACGTCCCAGTAACGGTCGACATAACTGCCCACGTTCCCCATAATCGCCCGAGATGGCAGTTATGGCTGGACTATATAAGGCAATAAGCCCCAGGAGACGGGGGACGAATTTTTCAACTAAGAGAGAGATCGTACAGGTCAGAGTCCGAATCTCTCACAATCCATCCCGAGTTCTTAACTCGATTCTCACCTCGGCCTGCCATCCTTGGCAGGGCGAATCCAACTCAGCCCAACTCTCCATACGGCCTCATCTCCCGAGATAGGACGTATCAACTTTATATTAAATTAGTTCAAAAATTTATAAATTTGACATATAAACGCATCACTCGTGAATTAGATCGGTTTTAACGGTTTGGATGCATCATTTGAAACCAATTCAATAGGTCTTTGAATTAAGCTCACAAAGGGACTTGATGAGCTTAAGAGCACTCTAGTTCTACTCAATAAATTTAAATACACACATACAAATATGTATATATGTGAATTCTCATTCAAAATCTGCATATATAAATCTGCATATAAGACTGCATGTCGCATATGCAGTATACATAGAGTGGAAAAAAACGTGCCGTGTCGTGCCGTGACGTGACTAACACGCTGTGACTTTGGTCTCGTGCCGTGACCATACGTGACTCGCGTGACCATGTAAGCATAATTTCGGTTAGTTTATTCAAGATTCACCATTAAATCAATATCTAATGGTCCTAATTACACGTGACTTGCGTGACTACGTGTCGTGCTATGCCGTGACTAAATCTTTCACGTGTCGTGCCGTGCCGTGCCGTGCCAAAGTTTCAAAAGATGAGTACGGCACGCGAATGTTCACGGCACGGGACATGCGAGTCACGGCACGTAACTGACACGTGTGCTTTGCTGTTCCGTGCCATTATCATGCCGTTCCTTAATGGAGCCGGCTCCGCCGTGCCATTTTTTCCACTCTAAGTATACAGTGATCTTCTACATACATAAACAAAACTGTATTTTAAAATATTGTGCGTATGAATCTTAAACTGAACTTGATCCGATGCTATTGGAACCGTCCCACAGCTGTTTACGGCAAAGAAAGGTAGGATGGTGCGCTTTCACATTGGATCCTTTCGGCTTTTTTACATGGAAAGTCCAAAAAGAATGGAGCACAAAGCTGACTGCCAAGTTTCTCTTTATTTTTAAGGCTGTACAGCTGGTCCAATAACCTAAACCTGAAAATGACAAAATGAAAAACTTGAAAGTCAAATCTGCAATCTAATAACACTTTCGGTTCGGTTAATTGAAACTATGCAGAGGAAACAATAGAGTTGGTATTAATTGCAATTAATCATTTGTTTAATTGTATTTATGCAGATAAAATATGAATTATATTTGATGATTTTAATTTCTGCTTTCAGCTCCGAAACTGTTGCTGTTATTATTCAAAGGTAACGGTACAAGTACAACCACAACCCAACAATTTTCAATTCTCCCAACTGAAAATTTATAATTTGGTCCACTAAGTTTTATAATTTTTATAAGTTTCTCAACTGAAAATTTATAATTTGGTCCATTAAGTTTTATAATTTTTATACACATTAATATTTTTTTAGTCTCCTTATAAAATAAATTATACTACATATGATTTTCAATTCTCCCAATCTCATTTTTAGTTCCACACCTAGCTAGCAGAGTCAATAAACTTTAACGACTTTTAAAAAAGTTTTTGTTTAATGTCTTCTTCCACAATACTGTTTAGTGTTAGTAATTTTGTTCTCATTTCATTTTATAATGAAATTTTGTGATGGGCAGAGATAATAAATGGCTCAAATATATAATTAATACCAGTCTTATGAAATTCATGATTATTTATTTCATATATGGGGTCCGGCTAATTTACTACCGGAAGCATTTCGACCGAAGTGCTTACGGGGGCATATCTTAGTAGTTGATGTTCAAACAACAAATTCAAACCGTTAGATGTTCAATCTATATTAAAATGTACTTGGAGACCAAATTTTATATTTTTTGAAACTTTTTTACTATTTATTAAGCTGGTTTGAAAATCACTGTTTTTCAATACTGCAAAAATTTAATAAAAACAGCGTTTTTCAAACCAGCTTAATAAATAATAACAAAATTTCAAAAAATGTAAAATTTGGTCTCCAAGTACATTTTAATATAGATTGAACATATAATGGTTTGAATTTGTTGTTTGAACATCAAATACTAAGATATGCCCCCGTAAGCACTTCGGTCGACATGCTTCCGGAAGCAAATTAGCCGGACCCTTCATATATGAGTAATAATTTTAGGAAAACATATTTGCACTCTATAAAATTTTAACGCAGCCCTCTTATTTCATACTGGCTCCATCATTACTCGTGAAGCATACAAATTTAAATAAAAACAAGGGCGGATTCAGAATTTTTGTCAAGGAAGCCAAAAAATAGCGAAATCAGTTCAAACTCATTAGTTATTTTCAGTGCTCTAAATACAAGGAGGTCAAAAATTATTTTCAGAGGAGGCAAAATTTTATGAGCATGTATATCTTTTATAAAACTTCAAAATTCAGAAAGGGCAGTTGACCCCTCTCAGTGCTCACTTGAATCCGCCCCCTCCAAGCATAACAATCTATAGTGCAAAAAAAAAAAAAATTAAAGTCATCTCAACCAATGTGGAATCAAAGTTGTCAACCATTTTCTATTGGAACAGAACAACTATTTATAGGAAAGTTGAAAGAGGGATATCATCTCATTTCTGTGGTCATCATGTCCGGCCTTTTATTTCACAAAATGGAGGGAAAGACAGGTGGGGGCATTTATGTAACATTGTTTTCCATTATTAAAGTAAGCCCACATTAATTGGAAGAGAAAAAAGGAGGTACCACCACCTTTTAGAGACAGTAACACTATCCTACCAATGTGGTTTCCAATTATTGAACACAACAAAGTTATTGATCACTGTTATTCACTGCTCATTCATGGAGCTTTCTTGTCTTTTAAGAGGCTACATGGACCACTTATGTGGCGACAAATGGAACAACCAAATATTTTGTAAGGTACCTAGTTAACAAATCTCAAGGAACTTCAACTTCAACTTGTAATGGTGCAGCATCAATACTCACTTAACTGTTACAACGAAGGAAGGGGTCAGCATATTTTTTTTCTATTTTCTTTTTTCTTTTCCCATTTTACCCCTTCTGTTATTATTTCTGTTTTTTCCAGTTTTCTTTTTCTGAGCTCATCATCATGAGCTACCTTGTATTTTTTTTTTTTAATTGTTACAAAACCTTTGTAACACCTTATTATCAATGAAATGAGAGCATGACTCTTATTTTTTCTCAAAAAAAAAAAAAAAAACTTGTTGTCCAAGGAGGATACATGAGAATAGAGATAAAAAAAAAGTAATGAATCAAAGATTGAACTTTCTTTTTCACATTATTATGAGGTTGTTTGTCAACAAAAAGATAAGTGCATAATAAAAAATAGCCTATTCCACTTCTTGGAATTTTCTATCCCTCCAAATAGAAGAGAGGGTTAAATAATTGTAAAAGGAGGTTTAAGTGTGAAATTTCACTCAAAATTTTTATTTCAAATCCTTACAATTTTATTTAAATTTGATCTTATTGATAACTTAATTTTGTTATTTCACTATTAAAGAACATATCCTAAATTGAGTTAGGACTTAGTACTCCCCATGATATTATTTGAAGGGCTAGAATTTAATCCCTATCTTATCATAAAAACTATTGAAAGCTAGAATCCTTTCACACCTAACTATATTGATATACTTCATAATCCTTTCACATGTACTCACACATCTCGACGACGGAATTCGAATTCCGAAATAATCTGGAGCGACAAATTCGAATTGGATGGTCTCAATCCAAAACCCAAAGTTGGGTTACCTTAGAGGATCCGGACTCCTTTTTATTTAGAGTAAAGTAACAACATGCCATCTTACAATTTTTCATTCATAAAAAAAGGTATTTACGTGTAACTGACACGTACTTATCTTTATAATCCACACTTGACCTTTTCCGCTTTAATTATATATAAAAAAAAAAAACATCTTGTTCTAAAATCTCCTTATTTTTAAAAAGTGTAGTAATATGTGTGGCCACAGCTGGTAAAGGTCGAGCTTCACAGGCATACACGTGTCGCTGTGAACCTCACACTCTACAACGATGATTTCTTTTAAATTACTAATCTAATGTGTTAATTGCTAATATAATTGCTGGGATGTACCACAATTTTTAAATTAGCAAGGTTTGTTTAAAAGCAACTCTTTAAAGCATCTACAACGGTGATTTTTTTTAAATTGCTAATCTGATGTGTTAATTGCTAATATAATTGTTGGGATGTACCACAGTTTTTAAATTAGCAAGTTTGCTTTAAAAGCAACTCTAATTAAATTTCTGAGATGGAGTGATTTAGAAATTATGAATCTCTTTAATTGCTAAACTCAGTGACGTGGTCCAAATTAATTGCTAAGCATTTGCTGGAATGGAGACGCTTTTACAGGCCAGTTCAATTTTTTTTTTTATTGTCTAAGTTAATTTGCTTCAGTTCTTATTTAGTAATCTATGTTGGTTATTTTTTAAAATTATGATCATAATAATTGTAAAATTATGTGTTATTGTTCCACCCAATTTCTCACCTTAATCTGCCCTGATTGCTTGATCCCTACTTCAGTCACCACATGTTCGTTTTTATCAGCCAAAGCCCATAAGCAATACAAGGATAAATTGGCCCAAAAAGGCCCAATAATGCTTTCTCACCTGGCCCCAGAGACCGTTTCTTCTTGCGCGGTTTGTTGGCCCTTCTTTTAAATCTTGAAAACGATCAAATCTATCTTGCATTAGCACGCGCGCAATCTTGCTTTATACTCCTCTTTCTCAATCTTCACAGAAGAAGGCGCTAGGTATGTAATTGTTGACCAGTTACAGTTTCATTGTTGATTTCGTTTGCTTTTCTCGTTAGTTTGGGTGTTTGAATACTCGTCTTGATTCTTGGCTACTTAGTGTTTGGTAAATTTTCTGAAAAATCACATTTGGGGTAAATCTTTGGCTTTGGTATTAACATAGATGCATTGCTTGGTATTAAAATAGAGTGATTTGCCAAATTTTTATTTCAATTACATAGATGCATTGTTTGCTCATGTTCTCTCTCTCTCTCTGTAATTTTTTTTTTGTTTTTTGAGGAAGATATTTTTTGCTTATATTAAACTCGTAAGGCTGAAATTCTAGTCCGTCAGAGAGCCTATATTTTATTTGAGCTACTGCATATATAGTAGCTCAATTCAACCAGTTTATTTCTTTAAAAATTATAGATGCTGCACTTCTTGTTCATGTTTTAAGCATGATATTTTATCTATTTTCATTTTTTTTTTGTTTCTTTTGAGTTATGTAGATTTTGGCAGGGCCAGATGACGTCTAAACCCGCAAATTCAAAATCCCCGACAAGTTCAAACCCCCCGCTCCCAACTGTTAAATTTGATAATACTTTTGAGGTATTCATTTCACCATTTTCTAAGTTTGATTCCTTCAATTAATCATAGCTGATTCTAATTTCAAGATTCTTACTTGGGGTTTTTAAATTGCAACTTACTACACATTATATTAATCTTTGCTAATAATATATACATGATCGTTACATTCTTACTTCAGGTTTCCAAATTGTACCTTAGTATACCCAATTTTGGTTTTTGTTCTGTCAAGGAACATACAGCCCCATTTTGGTATGTAATTATTCAATCAAAGTTTTCATTTGGATTCATAATTTGCTTTATTATTTGATATGGTTGATTAAAAATTAGGTGCTACCTTCACCAAGTGATAGTGTGTCGAGCCTTAGCTTCAGCCCAACAGCAAATCATCTTGTGGCGACATCTTGGGATAATCAGGTTATTGTCTTTTCATATATTTCAGGTTATACATGAAATATTCAAATCTTTACGTTATATATTTGAATATTTGCAAACCTTCTTATATTATAAAGCATTGATTGGAAATAGGTCAGATGCTGGGAGATCTCTTCTGAGAGCAGCCGACCTGTGGCCGCCATATCACATGATGCACCGGTACTACTTGATTTTAACAAGGTTTTTAGATTTTGTTTGTTTTGGTAATATGCATGTCCTCTGTGCGATATTTGCATATACCTCGAACACTTCTGTCTTTTTTACCCCCAATAACATGATACATTTTGGGGCTATTTGCAAATATACCCAACCATTAGAACTAAATTGAGCAAGAATTGACCATTTTACCCCTAGCATGTATATCGTTCAACTTCAACCAGACGTGCTTGTTCTTGTTCAAATCTGAGAACTAGGAGGATTTTATTTAAGGTCATTTAACGATTCTTAGCACAATCCTTCCCACTTGATTTATTTTCTGAATTATTTTGGCCCTGCCTGGAAATTGAAAGCTTGTGCATTGCGGATTTAATTAAGCTTTTGGGAAAAATTATGAACATTTGCAAATGGAGTTGCCTGCTACATCTTTGATGTTATAATTTGTGCAACTCGATTTGTGGAAGAGAAAATGGAGTTCAGTTTTAATAGCATATTCTTTTTTTCAAAACTGACATAAATGGTTTAAATCAAGAAAACTTTGAACAATATTGGGTTAGATGGATCATGCATGCATGATAAATTGATAAACTATTGATTGTCATTTGGAAAAAAGGATTAAACTGTCACCGACAGCACAGTAAAAGTTTTTCGGGTTGTAGGTGCTATGTTCGACATGGACACATGACGGCACTGTTGTATTCTCAGGTGGATGTGATATGCAAGTTAAGATGTGGCCCATTGCGGCAGGTGGTCAGCCAATAACTGTTGCCATGCATGATGCACCTGTAAGGAACGTCGCTTGGATTCCTCAAATGAATCTCCTTGTATCGAGCAGCTGGGACAAGACAATCAGGTTTATTTTTTTCACCTTTTGTTCCTTTTTCTATTTTTCATAGGCAATCATGAAATATATATTCTAGAGTTGTGTTTCTCAATTTATTTATATGATGACGAAACTGCTATATCCAAATGGTTTTAATATCTATAAATCAGTAGTGAGAATAAAAGAATAAGTAAATGATTCTGGAGTGGTATTTGATATTTACCATATTTATAGGCATGATTTGCAGAATTTTAATATTTATTCTTGTAATAACAGCATATTCTTTTATTACATCGATGCAACTTCAATTTTTGATAAGTTATAGATTGATTTTCAGAGGGTCTTCAACATTTCCAATTCAATGCGCATGTTCTTCGAACATTAAATTTAATGCTTATGTTTGAAAAATATAATGGATGCCCCTCGAAAACATCATATACACATGCCCTTACCTATTTCAGTAGAACTATCATCATTGTTGCTCTTTTACTAAATAAAAGAGGAACGAAGGGTAGTTTGGGCATTGTCCTTGATAAACTAGGTATGGAAGTAAACATAGATGGCATTTTCCATCTTTTAAATTTATACGCATGACACTATTTCTTTTGCAAGGTATCTGTGTTATTTTTAGCTCTTATTGGGATATACATGACATCTGTTTTGAATTTTTGAATTCAAGATCATTTATTTGGAAAAAAGAATAGGTACTGGGACTGTAGGCAAGCAAAACCTGTTCATATTCAACAGCTACCTGACAAGTGCTATGCTCTGTCAGTAAACTATCCCCTCATGGTTGCTGGAACTGCCGATCGTAGCATTATTGTCTTCAACTTGCAAAGTCCCCAGGTATTTAATCCCTTTACTCTTATTAATCGATATATGTTGGAAGTTACGTACAGTTCAATATTACACAATTGTAACTTGGCTAGATGTCATAAAAATATTAGCAAGTGGTCATATCTAATTAGATTTTCAGGTTATCAATTCTTTTCATGATTCAAGTTGTTTGGTTGTTATTTTGGAAATTTCTTTTAGCATATGCGATTTTTTATGTTTGTTGTTTCCTTCCATTTTCAGATAGAGTTCAAGAGGATACAGTCCAGTTTGCAACATCAGACCAGATGCGTGGCCGCCTTCCCTAATCAGCAGGGTTTTCTGGTAAAGCAAAAAAGTTCTGATAAAAGCCCAATGGCCGCATTTTTTTTTGTTTGGGATCAATTGTCTTCTAAATTTGCTCTTTCTTTCATGTAAGGTTGGGTCAATAGAGGGAAGGGTCGGTGTGCACCACCTGGATGACTCAAAACCGAGCAAGAATTACACTTTCAAATGCCATCGAGATGGGCAAAAAATTTGCTCTGTCAACTCAATAAACATTCATCCGGTATGATCCTTGTATTTTCTGTTATTTTATTTTATTGTGATTATAGGGACTTACTTACTCTGTTATAAGTGGAGTTGTATCTCTCTTTTTGTGGAAGCTGGTAATTTTGGACCCTTCAAAAATAAAAGAGGAATAAAACGGTTATTTTCAAAGTTGATTGGCTCTGTGCTGCATGGTAATTTTGATTATATCATTATGTGGTTTAGTACAGAGTTTCATTTTTCTTTCTATCAATTTGATTTGGTGTGCAGGTGCATCACACATTTGTAACTACTGGAACTGATGGTACAATTAGTTTTTGGGACAAGGATAGTAAACTAAGACTCAAGGTCTGCTATTCCTTCATTCCTTTTATTTTATTTTCTTTTCTTTAATTTGTTTGCAATCTTTCTTCCAATCCAGTTATCTTATGTCAGAATTATATCCTCTGCTTAGTTTCGAACTTTCGATTTAATTAAGAGGAAGATAGCCTTTACTAATATCAGTAATATATCTTGAATTTCATTTTCTACTGTCCAGTTTTTCTTTATACCTACTTCATACATATATAGGATTACAGTATTTACCATTTACAGAAATGATTTTTGTTTATTATTTCATATCTGCTCAGTTAACCCTTCACTGTAGGTAATAAATGACAATGTTTGGTTCCGTTTTAATGTTGTGTTTCAATTTCATTGTTTGATGTGTTTTTGGAGATTCTTATGTGCTTTTGTTTATACCTGAACAAGGAGTCGATTGTTCTAGCAAGAGGTTATGGGATTGAGTCATGTTCATTCTTTTTTTACTGGCTCTCTCTGGTTCGAGCTGTTTAAAATCGACAACCACCTATATATAGATGCTGATTGGCGAGCTTTTGATGAAATCTTGGAAATTTGGAAGTTGATGCAGGAAAATAAGCTCTATGTGTGTGGGCACGTGCAAAGATGCCAGAATAATTTGGCTGACAACCTAGCTAAGAAGGGGAGAATAAATGGTTGGGATCACTTAAGCCATACATTTTCCTGTTTCAATTTGTAAAAGGGACACAATTACTGATGTTGTAATGGGGCAGGAGGGGTAGTTTTATTCTTAAATCTCTCAGACTAGTCACTGTCTGATAGTGTGTTTTATTCTTAATTTCATTGTTTGATGTGTTTTTGGACACAATTAGCGTTAGCTCTATTATACACTACTACATCCAAAATAAGAACTGTTCTGAGGATATAACCGTCATTTTTGCACTTTTAATAAAATTCTGCATCTTATTGGAAGGAAAGTGATTGAGTATTCCTGTAGTTATCTCCAAATTACTGACACTCCAAAATAATTCAAAATTAGCAATAAGTGTGGAAGTTAGGAAAAATAAATAAAAATGTTATAAATTTCATCCTGGTAAAAAAGCAACAAAAAGAAGGAAAAAAAGTAAAGAAACTGTCTTTTTTTTTCTTCATCCCTTATCTAATAATTTCCATTCTATCTTTATTTGGAATGCATGGTTTGGATGAATGAAAAAAAATTGTTTAACCTTTGTATAATTCTAACTCTATTGAGATATATGAGTAGAACTAGGGTGTTTTTAGGTTTATCAAGTATCTTTGTAAACTCAATTCATCTATTGAATTGACTTTAAACGATGTATCCGAACCATTAAAATTCATCTACTTATGAGTGATGCGTCTACATGCAAAATTTTTAAACTTTCAAATTACTTTAGTATAAAGTCAAACGGTCAAAATTAAAAGGTTTATAAATTAATTTTAATGCATCCATAATGCATTTAAATTTTTTGCATGTAGACGTTGAAGAGTTCACAAACAATAAAAATTGAATGAGAAAATTGTTCAGAAATTGTCCGCGAATTTTTATGCGCATGCTGGCAAGTACTCTATGAATGTTTACCATTTCAATTGAGTGCACACGAATTATGACTTGTTTGAAAAAGATAAAGTGCAAAGCGAAAATGCATAAAAAAGTTGATCCGGAATTTCGGGGTTTTGAACCCGACGTGAATCGAACACGCAACCTTCTGATCTGGAGTCAGACGCGCTACCATTGCGCCACGGATCCGGTTGTATATTATTCCTAAAACATTATATATGATGGTTTCTGTTCTGCACAGCTCCGAATAATAAAACCCATAAAAGCAAAATCTATGGACAAGAATCGACAGTAAGAAATTTCGTAGGGTTTGATTCGAATAAAGATCGACAGAGTCCGAAATTAATTTCTTGATACCTCCGTTATTATTTATGGAAGCGACTAATTGTATCCAGTGAGTTGTACCAGTTTTTACTCAAATGAACTGTCATTTGACTTGCGTGAATACTGTAAAACTCTATACTCCATATTATTAACATTTTTATTGATATCCAAATTTAATTAGAAAATATTAATTATACCCTCATTTAACAAACTGGTAAGAGAAAAATTTGCTTTTATAAAAGACCGGATCGAAAGATTTTCTACGAATTCAAGCAGTAACATTCTCAGGCAACATGTGAGATGAGAGAAAAATAATACCGTACAAAAAACATTATATATAATCTTAAACTTTTTTATAAAACTAAATCAGTAAAATGTATACATTAAAATATTTTTAGGTCAAGTGTACACTTTAAAAGATTCAAATAATTAGTTTAAAATTTTAAGATAGCCTTTGACAACTGTTAAAATGTATATATATATATATATATAGAGTATGGCTAAGTTGCTGCTGGCAGCATTTTGGCCAGCTGCTGCCGGGCTATATTTAGCCATACGATGTTCAAACAACAAATTCAAACCGTTAGATGTGATCTTTATATTAAAATCTACTTGGAGACCAAATTTTACATTTTTTGGAATTTTTTTACTATTTATTAAGCCACTTTGAAAATTGCTAATCCGGGTGAACAGTAAAAACAGTCTGGACCATATGATCTGGAATTTTCAAAGTGGCTTAATAAATAGTAAAAAAATTTCAAAAAATGTAAAATTTGGTCTCCAAGTAGATTTTAATATAGAGATCATATCTAACGGTTTGAATTTGTTGTTTGAACATCGTAGGCTAAATATAGCCCCGGCAGCAGCTGGCCGAAATACTGCCAGCAGCAAATTAGCCATACTCTCTCTATATATATATTTTTTATAAAAGGCATTCATCAAAATACGTTTTGACTTAATCAAAATCTTTGTGACAAGTGTACATTAATACCAAATATTTCTCGGCACAATAAAATTGCGTATGCATTTTAAAATGAGTCAAAAAATTGGTGTAAAATATTTAGGAGGTGAGTTCATGAAATTAATAATCAAATTTGAACGTAGAACCTTTTTAATATTCGCCTAATGCCTACTCTAATTATGTAAAATGAGAATAAAATTTTACAATACATGAGAAGGAATAACAGAGAGGATTCTATGGTGCCGTACCAGTGATGAGTGAGAAATATTGGGGATATGTTTTATAATTCTTACCAGATTATAAAAGGGATTACTCAGAGAGTTGGATCTGAAGTAACACCTCTTCTCTTCTTTTTTTTTAGTAAAGGTTTAGAGATCAACCAACCTAACTATTTAATATTCACAAAAAAATTCTTTCATTTGAGTTTCGAACTTACAACCTCTCATACGGAGAATATTGTTTTATCACTAGATCAAAAAATCATTTCGTAACACCTCTCCTCTTTAATTATTAGTTTGCTGAATCGGAAATTTTAAGTCGAAAAAAAAAGTTAGGTTCAAATCGTTTAGTCAGAGAATTATGAGGACAGGAACACCTGAATACGTATCCTCTGCATTAACTCAAAAGATGATCTTTTGAGTTAATGAATCTCAACAGTCTGATTTTAAACAGAGCCAATCTAGCTCCTGCCTATAACATAAGGAACCCTTTAATATTAGTGGCAGATCTAATCTGTACAAATCTTGAAACAAATCGGATGGTCGATATGAATTCGGAACATCTCACCTACATATGTCAGGGTTCATAATAGGTTTCCGGTCCAACAGTGGCGGAACCAGAAATGATCGGTAGAGGGGGCCAGTTTTTGCGGCCAACAGGCGGTTGATAAATCAAAAAGTGTCCGACAGAGGGGTGCCAATTTTTTTTTATTAAAGAGGGGGTGCGGAGAGGAAGACAGAGGAGGTGCTAGTTTTTATTGTTTTTATTAAAGTGCTCTATAATTTTCTGGGCCAAGGGGGGGCCAAGGCGCAGGCTGGCCCAGGCTTTGGTTCCGCCACTGCGGTCCAACTCAGTTAGAAGGTAGGCTGTACTGTACTTACCGATCCATTTTTAGGAGGGTAGAATGGTCATTCCAACTTATAATAAATATCTTACGATAAACTAAAGTCAAAAGTATTGAGATTAGATGAAGAAAGGGGTTTTAAGAAACGCAATTTAATTCTGAGGAAATGAGATATTTTGAGGTTTTAATGAGGAAATTAGACTGTTTGAGGTAAATATTTTAACAGATTAGTTTTGGCTTCACGCCGCGCATGGACTATAGAATCAAAACAGCGTTGCATATAGTCTGTGAAGCCAAAACTGCTCTCTTAAAATCTTTATCCAGCATCCGAGCTCCGTTGAATTTCTTATTTTTTTCTTTATTTATAAAACGATATAGTGTACCAGTATGTTTAAACAGCATAATTCTTATTTTTTTTATTTCAGAAGAAAAATTCCTATTGAATTATGAAAAGTACATTCTCAGGGCTGTAAATGGCATTTAAGTACAAGCGGAGACAATTAAAGCTGCGCCACTGAATCAATGAGTTATTGAGCTTCATTTATGACACAGGCAGAAATCCCACCACACATTTCCCTCCTTTGCATGACTCAAACAGAGATTTTAGAAAGAACAAAAAAATGAAAATAATTATTTTGTAATTTCTAACTTCAACAACATAGGAAACAGTCCCTTTTTAAGGTTAATCTTTCAAAGGAGTTATTTTAAATAGTGTATAAATCAATCCTGTCATAAATTACTAATCAAGTACAACTATACAAAATGTTGTATAATCAATCTCATCATAATGATAAATATTATATAATTTATTTGTATGAAATTTTTTATCAAATGTAATCTAACATTTATAAATTTCATATAGGATACTCTTATCTTATCCACACTCTCATTTGGTAAGCTGATAAATTTTTGTCTTCTGTTTTTTTTTTTTTATACACTTGATAAATTTATAAAAGAATATATGTATTCTTACTCATCTCCACCAAATATAATACTGATAAAATACACAGATTTTATTGACACTCCACATAGTGACAACTTAATTGTTCGGGAAAGGTTCGGCGAGATAAAAAATTCGTGATTCGGGTATAATTCAGGTATAATTCGGTACAACAAGGAAGCAAAAAAAAAAAAACAAAAAAAAAACCCTAAAAAAATATTAAAAAAAAATTCGCATTTTTTTCGCGAATAATTCGTAATTCACGTTTTATACGCATTTTATTCGCGAATAAATCGTATTATACGTATTTTTACGTTTTAAACGGAGTTCGGTTCGGTAACGTCAAAAAAACATTTAATACACGAATATATTGCGAGTGCTGTCACTATGCTCCACACTATCACATAACTTTGAAAACGCCTCATCTTGTTTCTCCTTCCTTTGAATGGGCAACATTAAATCAAGCCCCCTGAATTGCTGCCATTCTCCTACGCCCAAGTACATCATTATTCAATTCACCTGATTTAACCTTGTTATTCTGATCAAGGAGAAAAGTGCCACAAGAATTCATGTGAATCTTTGCTAGAATAGTGTGTGCCAAAAATCATGTGACGCTAATCAAAGATCCTCAGCCGTTCATTTATTACCGTCCCACATGAAATTATATTATATAAGAAACAAAATATTTACTCAAAACTCCAACCTTTACAACGGCCACCTCCTCTCATCTGCCCACTTTTGACTGAATATATGAACAAAATTCAAATTCAAATTCATCTTAGAATAATGAAGAGAAAGGATTGCAACAGAGTTCACAAGGAGATGCCTCTGCTGATTGCTATTTTGTTGCTTTCTACAGTGAGCGAGGGGCTTAGATCAATGCCAAGTAAGTTCAAACTAATTTTGGTAATCAAATTAATTTTGTAGTACACCATGGTAAATTATTATTTGCCATTTGATACACAGTTACGGCCGATCGCCGAGGGAGCTTAAAGCTGGAACAAGAACACCAAGTTGCTTCTAAGGTAGAAGAATCTATCAGAAAGAAATATATAGTACATTTTTGCAAATTCTAACATAAAGAGTTACCATAGTAAGAGACTAAGAGGTATGGCCAGATAACTTCATATTTTTTATGTTTTTGTGCTGGCTATGTTGTTTTGTAGGGTACCAGTACAGAACAGCTAAAAGAAGTTCATGCCACTGGATCGAGTGTACCGGATTGCTCTCATGCATGCGGCTCCTGTTCCCCGTGCAACAGAGTCATGGTGAGCTTCAAGTGCTCCATTCCCGAACCGTGCCCTATGGTTTACCGATGCATGTGTCGCGGCAATTTGTTTCCTGTGCCTTCCAGTTGAACTAAATTAGTTTAATTAACTCGTCACATTTTAATTCTCTAGGCATATTAAGTGGTCTTTGTTTTTATTGTTGTGATTAGGAAGTAGGATGTAGTGATCACATTTTTTTGGGATTATTAGAGCATCTACATTCCAGCAATTTAAATTAGTTTCGAAATAACTGTTAACTACTTTTTAGAAATTAAGGTCTCTAAAGTTTATAACTCTCACATTCCTAAATTAATTAGAGTTTCTATTAAGCCACGTCAGCAACAAATTAAAAATGAGAAATAATTTGAGCCAATTATTTAAAGAGTTTATAAACAGTTTCTTAATAAGAAACTTTACTGCATAGTTTCTAAATAAAAAACTCTCCCACATTTCTAAAACTGGATTAGAAACTCTAATAATATCAGGGATGTAGATGCTCTTATCATCTGACCGAAACGACGGCCAGAATGGTTATGAGCATTGCCTTCGATGGATCTGTACCTTTTGTTTACCCCACTAATATAAAACAGCTTAGCAGTTAGCACTAGCAAGTGCTTACTGTTTGAATCATATTGAGTGTGCATTTTTTTCTTTTCCATTTCAACATTTTGTTTTCCCCTTTTTTTTTGTAATCTAACTAAAGGACCAGATTTAAGAAAAATAAAAATAAAATAGAGGAGCAGGAGTTGTTTATACATTTTAGTGGTTCCTCCCCTTGAGGAAAGAGTAGTAAGCTTCAATGGCCATCGGACCACAATCTGTTTGATACGCGTTGAGATTATGTGAGCAGATTTAAATACACGCTAATCTCAATCGTAATATGAATCTAAATTGTCCGTGTAAATTTTGGCACGAATCAAACCGCTTAAATTGGAGATAACAGATTAAAATATATACTAATCTCAATTGTCCCATAAATCTAAACGGTCCATGAGAATTTTAACACAAATCAGACGATTTAAATTGAACATCGGACAAATTTTGATCTGATGCCCGTTGAAAGCCTTCTCCCATATGTGGTAGTGGTGTTTCCCATGTCACTCCAAGCTATGTTTGTACATAGCCCATATTTGTAAAAACAAAACACTTTGTCTCTGTGCTAGGGCTGTAAACGAGCTGGCTCGGGCCGAGCTGGGCCTTGGCTCAGCTCGTTAATTCTGGCCCGAGCTTGAGCCGAGCGAGCCGGACCTAGGGGTCCCGAGCCAAAAGTCTTGGCTCAGCTTGTGACAAGCCAGCCCGAGCTAGCTCGCGAGCTGACGAGCTGGCTCGTTGGGCTTTATTGGGTTGTTATTATACAAATTCAAAAATAAAAAATAAGAAAGCTCATTCAAAAAATTTAAGAAATCGTCCAGCAGGCACATCTTCAAGCAACTGAAGCCCATATTATTTCTTCCCAAACTGAAAATACATCAATTTTGCATAATTACGCCTTTGAAAATGAGACTGGACTTAAAATTATACGGGGCTAAACCTTAAATCCACTGTAGCTTAACGAGCCGAGCTGGCCCGGTCCGAGCTGACCCCTGGCTCAGCTCGTTTATTTTGGCCCGAGCCTGAACCGAGCTGGCTCGTTAACAGCTCGGCCCACTACCGAGCGAGCTGTTAGCGAGCGAGCCACGAGCCGCGAGCTTTTTTGACAGCCCTACTCTGTGCAGTGTGATAGGCTTCAAAACATCTATTCTTCTTTTGGTCATTTTGGGTCTTCTTTAATTTCTTAAAGTATCCAAATCAATTAACAATAGTGCATTACTAGAAAGAAATTCATTTTATTAGATTAAATAGCTCAAAAAAATTTTTTTTTTTTTTTAAATTACCGTATTTTTCTCTCTAAAATTTATAATATCATATTTACCTCTCTAAATTTCAAAAACTCAAAAATTAACCCAATTTATTGTCTTTTTATTAAAACTACTTTTAAATTTATAAATTTCCCATTCACCCTTTATTAAAAATAAAATAGTAGTATGTATAAGAATAATGTTCCGTCTTCTATTTGGTCGGTCTATTTGCCTTCACAGTCGATCAATTAAAAGACTTAACGTTTAGGAAAATACGTAATTTCGAAGTTTTTTAGGGGTATAAATCATCCAAGGCCGAAAGATCCAAACAATGTCCATATTTAAATCACAAGGCCTGTTACGGAGCGAACAAAAGGATCGTCTCATACACAAATTGTACATAGCTTTTGGGAAGTGATTATAGGCTTATTTTTGGGTTGCTCAAATCATTCTAATTTCTGTTGTTATATATTTTTAAGGTCATACAAAATTGAAATTATGAAGGCACCACTACCCCAGTTAAACCCTAGCAAAATACATTGCAACTGAAGTTTAATTTTCTTTTAATTGCGGTAAACTTTTTTCAAAATTGAACTGGTTAATTGGTCTCTATCCTAAAATACGGGATGAATTTACGAGGTTAAAGGTCCATATGAACTTAAGCTTATTAAGATAGTTGGTGAGCTTAACAAAAAAAATATTTACTCAATTGCAAATGACGAATCTAAACTGTTGAAACCAATCTATTTCACGAGTAACGTGTTTATATGCTAAATATAATTTTATCCAGAGTAAAGTTAATGGGGTCAAAAAAATAATGAAAAAAGGAATACATTAAAATTAAAAAAAAAAAAAAATTAGCGCTTCAATTAGTATAAAATTTATTTCAAAATTTATAAATTTAAAATATAAATGTATATCGAGGTCACAGGTTCGAAATATAGATAAAAAAATTTCTTATAAATATTAATTATTTGGTGGCTTGACCTCTAATCTTTACTTAAAAATATATATCTATATATATATTCTTTTTTTTTTAATTCCTGACAGAGGCTGGCAGGTTGTATATCACTCTCATTAAGCTAGATAGACTGGTTTAAAATTGAAGTTCAACGTTTGAAACCAATACAATAAATTTTTAAGTTTAACTCACCAACCACTTCAATAATTAATTTCTAATATAGAGCAAGGCTACCGTGCTTTGCGAATTAAACACCCCATTTTACTTCGGATTGCTGGCTGTTGGATATGCTTCAATAATCGTGCAGATCATCAGATGGACTTTGCAATTTTTCGAACTGGACAGCTCCAGTTCGGAGCAAAATTGAATTTTCAGCAGCAGTCCGAAGCAGATCTCTTCTCCAGCGAGAAGGAACTCTCCCTGCGACAACCCTAGCCTCTCCTTCTCCGGCGCCTCTCCTCTCCAGCGACCCTTTCCTATCCAGCGCGACTCCAGCGAAAGCCCCTTGCTCTCCTCTCGCACTGGCAGCGCGCCTATCTCCTTCTCAGCCTAAGCGCCATCACCGCTGCTCACCTGACAGTCGCACCTCGCCTTCCCATAGTCGTCCTCATGTCTGGCCGCCTCTCTCTGGTTAGCGTTTCTCCCTCACTCTTTCCCTCTCTCTCATTAGATACCCTTGGCTGCTCAGACCGTCGCTGATTTAGGTTTTGTTAGGTTAGCTGTCTAATCAATTATGTTATTTACGATGACCAAAGATGCTAAATGATTTTAATGTTTAGTATTAATAATTTTATACAAGTCAGGTTATGGAAATGAGCTTGTAGACTTTGCTGATTAAATAATTTAAATGATTAGTATTAATCAATTAGGTTAGCTCAGACCTTCTCTAATTTAAATCAGTAGTATTAATTTTATACAGCACAATATCCTTGCTTACTGTTGTATTTATACACATACCTTGTGCTAAATCTTCTGATTAATTGGAAATGCGCTTGTAGGCACCTTGTACCGATCTTTATAGACCTTGTGCCACTGGTACCAATCAGTACCAGTTAGGGATCTCATGTGATATGGGTGAAGACTGAGTGCTTTTTGTGTAAGTTTGAAAATTTCAATATCTAAATTCCAAAGGGTCAAGGTCTGCATGCCAAAGATGAGTTCTAGCATTGTCAGGTCAAAATTGGGAGCAAGTTATGAATTCAAACCTTTATTTCTTGTCAATAAATTTTCATTTTCATTTGGTAACAATCACGATGAAATTTTTTATTTTCATTTGCTAATTCCAATTCTATGTAAATATTGGGTTTTATTTGCAACTTTTCAAATGCTAATGCAAGTTACTCATGTAGGTCACGTGACAACTCAAGGGTCAGCCTCTAATTGTGATGAAATCAAAGATTTATGGTTTGTTTTTCAATGTGCAGGTCATGTGGAGATTAGTCTCGAGTTGGTGTCATTCTAAAAGAGAACGAAAAGTTGCTAAATTTCTTCATTTTTTTATTTCATTGTTTTTCATCAGCTGAATTTTGTAAAATTTGATTTGTTGTGTTAATAAAGTGCCTAGTATAATGACTTGTTCTATTTGACATCAATCCTGAAATGTTGACCTTGTAAATTTAGAGAGTATTTTACTTGAATATAGTCTCTTGTTTTGTAATATTTTGATGTGTACTATGGAGACGGAAATGTTTTTTTGGATACCTTAATTATAGTATACTTGAAAGCTACAAAAGCAACACAGTTACAAAAATAGAATGTTATCAAGAAAGGACCCACTTTATGAAAATTGCTACAATTATCTATTGATAAAAATTGCTACATGTACTCTGTTGATAAAAATTGATACTCGAAAGCTAAAAAAAAACAGTTATAATTGATCTGTTAATAAAAATTGCTACAAGATCATTATCAGGAAAGGACCCAGTTCATGAAAAGATCATTATCAAGAATTGAGCATTAGGATAAACACCTATATGTGTGATTTTCATATCTTTTCGACTCAATAAACAACAGCAAAAACATGGGTATAAAGAAGAAAAAGACATTAAAACATCACAACTTGTAAAATTAGGAAACAAAAACATGGCACTGGTACAAGCAGAGCTTCAAGTATGCTTATATCATGAAACTAATGCTCTCAAACAAGTATATCCATGAACACCTTTTTATTACTTTGAAAATTACATGAAGCAAACATATTCATGCAAAAAAAAAAAATCAGAAAAGAAAAGCAGTGCATCAATGAGAAACAAACACAGAATAAACAACAATATACTACTTGGAATAAATGAAAAACAGATACAAACTTGTCCAAAATAAGAACATCACATTACTCATCAATATCTAATTTCAAATATCCATAATCCATAAACAGCAAGTTCACCAAATCGACTTGGTACCCGGGGCTAGTCTTCCCAACAAGGCCCATTACTGCATGACCCCGCAACAACACGAAGAGTTGAAGCTTTAGGTGCAAGAGCTACTCGAAAAGGGCTTTGTGCGGGAAAGCATAAGTCCATGTGCCGTACCCGCTCCATTGGTGCCGAAGAAGGACGGAAGCAAAAATTTGGATATATGTCAGGGCTTTTCAAAACTGTGAGGGCTTCTCAAACAAGTCCATGTGCCGTACCCGCTCCATAAGTCCACTGGTACTGCTCGTTGAACCTGTACATGTAAACCTCAATTTGGATATATGTCAGGGCTTTTCAAAACTGTGAGGCTAAATGGCAGGGCAATTCTCGTTTGGCAAGATCAACAGCCAAAACTTGGCACCTGTCCTGTCAGTTGGAGAAATGCACTGTTATTCTTAGACTTCACAAGATTGTCCATGCATTTCACCAAAATGACAGATCCTATTTCTTAACTCAATTTACAAAAGTCGGTACAAAACCAGCAAAAATCAGAAAAGGGAAAAGGTGCTTTGAATATTTACCCGAGAAAGAGGCTGCTGGAGAGAGCCATCGCTGGATCGCTGGATCGCTGGAGAGGGAGAGGAGAGGAGTCATCTTTGGCATGCAGACCTTGACCCTTTGGAATTTAGATATTGAAATTTTCAAACTTACACAAAAGCACTCAATCTTCACCCATATCACATGAGATCCCTAACTGGTACTGATTGGTACCAGTGGCACAAGGTCTATAAAGATCGGTACAAGGTGCCTACAAGCGCATTTCCAATTAATCAGAAGATTTAGCACAAGGTATGTGTATAAATACAACAGTAAGCAAGGATATTGTGCTGTATAAAATTAATACTACTGATTTAAATTAGAGAAGGTCTGAGCTAACCTAATTGATTAATACTAATCATTTAAATTATTTAATCAGCAAAGTCTACAAGCTCATTTCCATAACCTGACTTGTATAAAATTATTAATACTAAACATTAAAATCATTTAGCATCTTTGGTCATCGTAAATAATATAATTGATTAGACAGCTAACCTAACAAAACCTAAATCAGCGACGGTCTGAGCAGCCAAGGGTATCTAATGAGAGAGAGGGAAAGAGTGAGGGAGAAACGCTAACCAGAGAGAGGCGGCCAGACATGAGGACGACTATGGGAAGGCGAGGTGCGACTGTCAGGTGAGCAGCGGTGATGGCGCTTAGGCTGAGAAGGAGATAGGCGCGCTGCCAGTGCGAGAGGAGAGCAAGGGCCTTTCACTGGAGTCGCGCTGGAGAGGAGAGGCGCCGGAGAAGAAGAGGCTAGGGTTGTCGCAGGGAGAGTTCCTTCTCGCTGGAGAAGAGATCTGCTTCGGACTGCTGCTGAAAATTCAATTTTGCTCCGAACTGGAGCTGTCCAGTTCCGAAAAATTGCAAAGTCCATCTGATGATCTGCACGATTATTGAAGCAGATCCAACAGCCAGCAATCCGAAGTAAAATGGGGTGTTTAATTCGCAAAGCACGGTAGCCTTGCTCTTCTAATATATTAGCTTCACTCTTTAATTATATCTATAAAATTAATGTTGATGATGTAACCATAACCCACTCACAGAACCAAAAGTCAACCATCTCTTCTAAGCGGAGTTCACATCCTATGAGATATCCCAAACTTTTTAGTTGATACTTGGAAAATTCGGACTGATCAAATTATTTCTGTACGAATCTCAAAGCACACTAATATTACCCCGTTCATTCTGAATAGACACTGAAAAAAGTTTGACGTGATTTTAAATTATAAAATCACTGAAAATTTGAAATATCTCATAGGATATAGACTCCACAGCGGCTAAAAATATCTTTTATTCAAATACTCATATCGGTAATAGCGATACTCTCAGAAATAATAATTTTTATCGCTTTACTCATAGTCATTTTTTACCCTCGCAGATAGTGGCGGATTCTTACAGTGGCTCCAACAAGATTGAGGTGAAAGGATATTAATTAGTATATAACCTAAAATATTTCCATCAAAGGATATTATTAATTAGTATATCTGTAAACATGGACCTAAAATTGAGGTCAAATGGCACAAGTAAACTAAATAACAAAGTCGTGCTCTTGTCACTCCACCTGTTTGTGCTGTTGGCGTGCATCATAAATTATACCAATTTTGTGCACCTTCGGTTTTTCTATTACATAAACAAATGGTCTTTGTACTTGTTACATTTTTGTTTATTGTTTTAGGATGACTTCTATCAATGACCTATTTTATTTTATTGGATTGTTTTCAGGGAAGGGTGAGGTACCGGCCCGACAGTAAAATATTTAAAATGGGTCATGCCCAAATTTCATTAATACTTGCGGTTACAGAGTTTGTTCTCACAGGATTTAAAATGGATAAAATAAGAGAAAGAGACGCTCAAAACAGTTGAGCTATAAAGCAATTAAGGAAAAATAGAATGAAAAATAAAAGGTTTATTTTACAAAAATAGAGTAAAGCTGAAATTAAATCAATTGCTGCCAGGAGGGAGTGATTTGCGGACAAGTATTCTCTCCATTATAGTAAAAGATTCCCTTCACTTTACGGTTTGAGATTAACTCTCAGCCACTTTGAAATTCGGGCTAGCGCAGGGCAGTATTATTGGGATTTGAGATTCGTGCCAAGTTAAAAAGAACAGTCAAGATCCAATAATTGTAAAAGATTCCCTATTACGGTACCAGGGAGGATGTGAATTCGTGATTTGCAGCTTCACTGTCCAGCAGCCACATCTCCCTGCCTCTCCTTTTCTTCGTACCAGTATGGTACCATACCGCCCTTGCAGAGGCGAGGCTACATAGGCGCAGGGGTAGGCACTTGCCTACCCTGAAATTCTTTTTTTTTATAAGACCGGGCTTATTTGACTGGTTACCTACCCCAGCCAGAGCCCAAATTGTACTGTGCTTATATTATGAACTAAAAACAATCACGCCGCTAGCCCAAATTGGAAGTGGTTACCGAAGCCCATAACCCAAAGCCCAAGGCCCAGTCGCTACCTCTTTATTCTCTACGTGACGCGCATAGCATTGAATAAAAAAAAAGTTATGCCAGAGCCAGCCGCCAGCCAGAGGATTATACGCGATTCGTGAGAAGAAGAAAAGGGTTTGAACTATGCGTCTGTGCCCGCCACTGTGCCCGCCCCGCCTGTACCAGCCGCCACTGTGCGTCTGTCAGTCTGTGCCCGCCTGTTACCAGCCTGCCCATATTGATTGAAACTTCGGTAAATTTATTGAAACTTGCTATTTTTTGAATTGTGTCTTGAATCCGAACCCGAATCCAGTTTTTGCCTACCCCTAGCTCAAATCCTAGCTTCGCCACTACGCCCTTGTATGCGTAAATACATACCAAACTCCATTTTCTTTACCATAAAGATCCTTCCCTGTCTGACAATGCTTGTGGGGTATGTGGATTACTCCCGATTTAGGTGGTGCTCCGTTTTCTCATAGAATTTTAGTTGCCACTTGATTTCTTGCAGAAGCTCTTCTGCAGTTTTACCAGAATCTATGAAGCAACGTGCACAGCGTTCTCTCCATATTAGAAATTGCATAATTAACATTGTTGTTTTCTGATCTCGGTTCATGTTGCCCGTGTTCTCCTTGTTATCTAGTTGGATGGTTGGGACGTTCGGTCATTGCGTTCCAAGTCTGATGTTTTTCAACATTCTATAAAGGTACACTGTATATGCATAGTCCTGGAATAAATGTTGCACCGTCTCCATGGCTAATATACATAATACGCATCTGCTTATTATAGTCCATCCCCTCCTTTGTAGATTGCCGTGTGTCAGGATGCTGTTGCGAATTGCCAACCACGCGAAAACTTTCATTCTTGGGGGAGCATTTACCTTCCAAACCTTGTAGATTGTTGTTTTAATTCTTGTACCTTCCTTTAACAACCGATAAGCCGACTATACTGCGAATTGGCCTAATGTAGTTCCTTTCCAAACTATCACATCCTTTTGTCCCTGGTGCAGTTGAACTGCATTGATGAGTATGTTACCTAATTGCTGCAATTCCTCTTGTTCTATTGTTGAGAGATTCGGTTTAAAGATCGCCTCCATGTCAGTGTGCAGCGCCATGATTGCTTGCTTGAACATTATTCCTGCGTCCAATGCGTATGAAAAGAGATATGGGAATTTGCTCTTCATTGACCCCTCTCCCCAGTCATGATTCCACAGGGAGGTGACCGAGCCATCTCCCAATTTCCAACACGTTGTGTTGTTGAAAAAAACTATTACATGTTCTGTGATTGCCATGAAAACTAAAGCCAAAGATAAACAGTGGCTTCCATAGCCTATGGTTGGCTTGAAACCACCACCAGCCTGCTTCAAAAGAAGCGCCTGATTGAAGGTTCTAATTAGTTCAAGTATACCAAGTCCTCCAAGGCTAATTTTAAATCATCTCCTTCCTACTATTTTCACATTAAATTCCCCCTTATTCACATTCAAGGCTAATTTTAAATCATCTCCTTCCTACTATTTTCAATTGAATTTAATTAAGCTCCTATTAAATATGTTCCGACAATTGGATTATTATGATAAAAAAAATATTATTTTACATCAGCTTCCGCTCGGCTTGACTTATTGAGTCTGAATATTATGAACTAATTCAAATTTTGAGTTAAGATCCGAACTATCCGATTGGAATCTTGACCAATCTGATCTAATATGGAATGCACATAGTATCTTTAATATTCGTGTTAAAACAAATCAGACGGTCCAGATTTAAAGTAAATTTTTTTAGTTAACTCGGGTGATATGAACTCGACTTAGGCCAATGGTCCGCTGATTTATTCGATTCGACCCAAATTCAAAATTTTCATTAATATTATTTTACACAAGGTTCTGCTCGACTTGACTTTGACTGAATCCGGATCCTTCAAAGTAATTCAAAGATCCGGACCGTCTAATCAAAATCCGAATCAAACTGATCTTACAGTGCTAAAGCAAATCTGACCTCTGAATCTAAACTGAAAATTTTGAGTTATTAGCATCTACATGCCAGCAACTCAAATAAGTTTCTAAATAACAGTTAACAACTTTTTAAAAATTAGAGTATTTACAGTTTCTAACTCTCACATATCTGAAATTAATTTTAGAGTTTCTATTAAGTCACATTAGCAACAAATTAAAAATGAGAAATAATTTAAGCCAATCACTTAGTCAACATGGAGTTTATAAACAGATTCTTGATAAGAAACTTTACTGCATAGTTTCTAGATAAAAAACTCTCCTACATCTCTCAAACTGAATTAGAAATTATCACATCATATTATAAACTCTTAAATACATAATAATAGATAGACACTAACACCAAAACATAAACCCCACACTTGTAAGAGAGACGGTATTGTCGCCGCCTCTCTTCCTTTTCCCTTCTTCTCTTCGCCTCCCATGACATAATTCTTCTCTCTGCGATTGGCTGAAGAGAGAGAGCAATCAAGAGGGAGATAAGATAGACAACGATCGACAAGGATAGATGGATGAGAACGTAGAGCCTTTGTGGGGGGAGCTACTCGAAGACCCTGCAACTTTCGAGCCAAGACCTCCTTGGATCTATAGAAATTATTTTGGTCTTAGCACTAAAGATCAACAAGGGGATCGAAGCAAAGTGACATTGTCTCGCCAAATTTAAAGAGCTCTGTTATGGGTAAAGCAACGAAGACGACGAGATTGAGCGACAAGAACTCTGGTATCATACCATTCAAAGAAATCGGCAAGAGTGAAGTGAGGTTTTCCGATTTCTTTTAATTAAGCAAAACCCTAGCTCTAATTTTGCTAGCTTCTTGGTTTTCTTTCAATCAAGAAAAGCCCGACCTAAGAAAAATCGACGGCACATAGGGTTTTACGATTTCTCTTTCTTGGAATCCTTTTCTTATTTTATGTCGTTTTTCCTGTGCCCTGACCATATTTTTCTTGGTTTTGGGGCTCGCAATGATTAGCCAACATGGATTTGTAAATTTTTTGTTTCGATATGGCTATTCTCAGGACCGACCTGTAAGAGAATTTCCATTTTAAAAAAAAAATCACTTCAATTCCTTCTTCTTTGGATTAGGGTTCTTAATTTATTATCATTTCTGGTTGCAGTTGCTACGATTTTGTGTATATTTAGGTTTTTGAATAAACCCCTTATATATGTTACATTCTGTTGAGAGAATTTCTCTATATTTATTGTTGTTTTAAGATCTTTTCGTTCTTTGGACATGTTAGGTACTTAGGTTTTTAGACCACCTGATATGTTCATTTCTCTTGCAGGTGTTTGCTTGTAAGCAACAACTTTTATGTGCTATTGAGATTGAAGATAAGCAGAATTAATGTCTAATGCATATCCAACAAACATAGTTTTTACTGAGTTGCTATCTAATTTATCTTGTCTTTTGATATGCACAAAACATGTGCATCCAAATACACGAAAATGATCTAAATTCATTTTATTTTTATTTAATATGTCTAATGGACTTTTATTATTTAAAATTGAACTACGTAACCTATTAATAAGATAGACAGCTGTAAGAATTGCATCTGACCAATACATATTGGAAACGTTTGATTGAAAAAGTAGGGATCTAGTAACTTCTAACATGCGGCGATTTTTTCTTTCTGAAACTCCATTTTGTTCGGGTGTATTTATACATGTTGTTTGATGCAAAAAAAAATTTTGTTTTAAAAATTCAAAAAAGTTTCTATTAATATATTCAGTGCCATTATCAGATCTAAACATTTTAATTTTTGTTTCATATTGGTTTTCAACAAGATTTGTAAATTCTTGAAACATGGTAAAAACTTCATCTTTAGATTTAAGGAGATAAACCCAAGTGGTATGTGAGTAATCATCAATAAATGTAACAAAGTATCTAAAACCATTGTAAGAGCCTACTGGAGCGGGTCCCCAAACATCAGAATGCACTAGTTCAAATAATTGTGAGGTTTTACTTTTGGATAGCGGAAAAAGTAGTCTAGTTTGTTTGGAAAACCGACAAATGTCACAATGACTCAAATCTAAATTAGAAACAAAAAATAACTTATTTAAAACTTTATCTGAAGGATGTCCAATCCTCCAATGCACACATAAAAGATCATGTCATTCGATTTTCTTTTCATTAGTATCATAAACTTGTAAAAATACACCGATGTAGATAAATTATGGACGTTTATTTTTCAACTTATTGATTCATATAAAGCTTAAAAGATGTGCATGTAGAAAAAACAATATAGATACATCTAATGGTTTTATTTCAACATATAAGATTTAAATTTTTTTATTAGAAAATTAAAAAATGAATGCATGATGGAGGTACAAAATATGGAGGCATTTGAGCAAAGGAGAGTGTATATTTGAATCTCACAAGGACATTTGCTAATAAATTTGAAGGAACAATATTTTCTTTAATGTTTTCAAATAGCAAAATATGTTTTAAAATTGTCCGTATTTGAGCATCAATTTTATTTAATCACATTATTTATGTAGTCTGAACCTTGCATATTATTCTTCATTTAACCATGAAGTAAAAAATTACTATCTGGGCTTCAATTTTATTTAATTGTGTTATTTATGTAGTCTGAACCTTGCATATTATTCTTCATTTAACCATGAAGTAAAAAATTACCATACACCCTTGTTGAGGCTTGACGTTCCTTCCAGCACCCTTCCATATTATTCTTTATTTGATCATCATATAGAAACTTCCATATTTTTAATTGCAGAATACAGTATCATAAACTTTCTAATAGAAGACTCATTATGAATTAGTGAATTACAGTTAAGGTTATTTCTGATTAATGAAGAGGAAAAATATGAAACTGAAAGTTTTTTTTTTAGTTTTGATTGGGAAATAATTTTGTAGTTTTAATCGAGAAATAAGTAATTATAATTTTTTTATAGGTACATGAGCAATTAATCATTTTTTTTTCTCAGGGCACTCGTACATGTAGATTGTTTGACCGACATTTTTTTTAGTTTTTAATGATTGGAAGAATTTCGTATATACCAGTCAAAAACTGTGAAATTACGCATGTATTATTCAAATTTATGTAATTATGTATTTACCATATGAAAATCTAATAACTCACATTACCCAATCAATTAAAAAAATAAGATTAATTAAGTTTAATATCACATAAAATATAATTAATAAGTTATTTAGTCTCTTCTCATTCTTTATCCCTTTCTCTTCTGCACACAGATTACCCTCTCGTCTTTTTTGCCATAACTTTTCCCTTCTTGCTGAAACTCTCTCCTCATCTCAGAGAAAGGGGTAGCAGTCTCGGAGATTAGAATTCCAACTCCAGCTTGATTGTCTAAAACAAGGTAACCACTCTACTTTTTCTAACATAATAACTCGTACTGAATACGACGCTAATATCACAACCCATTATCAAAGTAGCAACTGAGTTTGAGAATCTGCGTTTTGTTACTGGCTCAGTTTCAAATATCTGTTTTTAATCTCTTATATTGGATATAAAGGACAACAGATCTAAGGAAAAAAAGAGAGTGTGCTAAATTAATCCTTAATTAATTACAGTTTAAAGAATATTGTACATAATTAATCTGAGTTTTGGATATATTTGATATATACTAAAGTATATTGGGTAAATATGTGAGTTATTAGATTTTTAGATGATAAATACGTAATTACAAAAATTTGAATAGTAAATATGTAATTTCGCAATTTTTGAGTGGTATATATGAAATTCTTCCTTAATAATTTATATCCTTAATCTTCTGTTAGTAACTTCTACTCGGATAACCTTTCAAATGTCTCGCATTTATTATTTAAATTTTATTTCAAACTTTCGTTACTAACTTTTTATGATATTCTAAATGAATAGCATAGCGTAGAAATAATTAGTTATTTTTTAAGGGGGTGTTATGTATGTCCCTCAAAAACATTAAAATTACGTATTTCACTCTCTAAAGTTCATAATATCATATTTATTCCTTTAAATTTCAAAAACTCACAAATTGACCCAATTTATTGCCTTCTCTATTAAAATTCATTTTAAACTTATAAAACACCCATTTTATCCTTTATTAAAAAATATGCAGCATGTTAAAGATAAATGTTCAGTCTTCTAGTTAATCGTTGTGAGACCAAATAGTTTATTTTCTTACTTGTGACTTGCACACAAGCGTCAATCGGAATACCACCGTGTATACGTTACAAGTAGAAAAATGAATAATTTTGTCCTACAAAACCGACTAATTAGAAATACTGAACATTTTTCTCACACATACTACAAATCTTTATTTTTAAAAGGTGTAAAATGAGAATTCTATAAAATTAAAATGAGTTTTAATAGAAAAGATAATAAATTAGGTAATTTGTGATTTTTTGAAATATAGAGGGGTAAGTATGATACTACGAAGATTAGAGGGAAAATACATAATTTTGAAGTTTTTGAGGGGCACGCATGAAGTTTAGAAGGGTAAATACGATATTTTATGAAGTTTAAGCACCACTTATTTCAGTGTGGTCCATGTTCACCTCGAATTCATATTACCGACGGTACCGTAATAGGGAATCTTTTACAATTACTTGATCTGGACCGTTCCTTTTAACTTGGAACGAATCTAGAAGCCCAATAATACTGCCCCCCTCAGTCAGCCCGAATCCCAAACCGGCTGAGAGTTCATCTCAAACCGTAAATAGCTAATTGTAAAAGGGAATCTTTTACGGTACCGTCGAGGATATGGATTCTGTTCACCTCAGTGCACCCGACCCCGCGACAGGATCTTCCTACCTAAAACCCCGTCCTCCGGAAATCAGCTACTCGAGTTCTACTAGACAAGAAATCACCGACCCATGGGTCCCGCATGCAGATTTTTGTTTAGGTTCACACAAGCAAAACAGGTCAAAGTGTAAAACCCTCGTCCTGTAGACTGTAGTTCTCTTTTATTTTTCCCAACGAATAAAACCTCCTCTCCTAATCACTTTCCCTTGCTCCTACTAATCCCAGTAATTAGGGTTCTCACTTTCCAAAGACTCCACTGAAGGGGGACCAACCTAAGTTCCCGCCTCTTCGCAAAAAGGCGCGGCGTGGTCGCCTATTCTCCTTTCTTCGCTGCTAGTCTCCATTTAGCGCGCTATTATGGCCTCGTAAGTGTGAAGCTGAATGCAGCGATCAGCTTCCCGGCTATGGCGTTGAGCATAAGAAATGGGGCCCTCATGTCAGGGCCTTGCCTTCTCTCCCGGCTGCTGCTGTGCTCGGTCCGACGGTCTCTGAACAGTTGTTCCTGGCTGCCATGCGTTTACTCCTCGGACAGTAGAAGGTAGTACAGCCGTACAAGTAGTTTATTCTTTTTTTAAAGCCATTTTTTTTTTCTGATAAACATTTTTGTAGTCTAAATACTTTTTTTGATAACTTTTTAGTCAAAATATTGATCCCGTTTGAGCCAAAATATTGGTCACGCTTGTATCTTCTAGTTCATATCAGAAAAGAAGACACTTCGCCCCTTTCAATTGAAACCGCTGGGTCTTTGAAACTTTCTGGGTTCGCCCTTTTTACTGTCAGAGTTTGATTAAGCCCAAATAAACTTTACTATATTCCAGTTTTACAACATAGACCTGAATTAATTTCTCTCATGACAATTATTTGGTAAAAGAAATTATTTAGTGAAATTTCAAAGAAAAAGTTTGCTAATTTGACTTTGTTTGGGCGTGAATAGGAGTAGTTAGTTGATTTATCATAGTCCCCTGTGGTAATTCAGAGACTCATTATATTGAGTCTTTTGAAATCATCATATTAACAATTGCAATTAGGATAAGCCATATACTGATATCCTCTTCCTCTATTCCCTATGCTAATGTCAGCTGTACAGTTCTGTATATAGTTTGCATAAAATTGATTTCAATACCCTGAAAACTTCTTTTACTCATAATGTAGAAAGGGAGTTTCTAATTTTGAAAGATTTGGTGCTGGCAATGGCATGGTGCAACTAGATCTTGGAAGGCCATTTATGACCCCAGATGAAATTAAGAAAGCGTTGAAAGCACTGGCTCCTTCTAATTCTACCTTTGATCGGTTACCACAAGATAACATTAAGAGAACACGGCTGTATGAAATGCGTAATTCTACCTTGGAGAAAGTATGTGCTGGGCAAATTTCTCTACCATGCTACAATTTCGTGATGACAAGGCAACATATCGGTAATACATCTGAAGCAGAATTTGAGAAGCGTCTTTATGAGGACAGTTACGTGTTTAAACCTATGAGGTAGTGCAACTTGTCTCAAAATATTACTTGTTTCTTTTGTAATATTGAAATGGTCAATTGGTAAATTGTATGCACAATCATTTTCCCGGCAACACCTTAAATTTTCTATGTATGTAATTCTGTTCTTCTTCCGCCTCGTTTGTTGGTTCTTTTCTTGTGGATGCACCTCTTGCTAAGTTCTTGTTTAACTAAGCATTACGAGAATCTAAGCTTCTTTTTTACTACTTCACCAAATGAGCATAAATATCCTCTCTAGTATTTAATCACATTGAACCTTTGTCCTTTCAATTAAGTATTATTGAAAATTACTGAACTGCCTTCTGTAATTTCAGGTTGCCTGAAGATTATGAACAAGATATTTCTTTCCTGTACATTAGGGAAGCAATAGAAAAAAATGAAAGGTTAAGAGATGACTATTTAAAATGGAAAGGAGAGCAAAAATGTGTTTCTGGGCCCCAGGCCTCTTCTATATCAGAAACCAATACGTCAACACAAGATGTGCATAAGGAGAGGCCTTCAGAAACAAAAATTGATAATACCAAGGTTAAATTTGATGGTGATCAAACTAAAGAGGCATCTAAGAGGCCTCCCGAGAATCCACCGGAGCATGCTTTTCTGTTTAAGAAGCTACAGGAGCAAGGAAGGCAGGAACAGTTACGAGCAAATCTCCATCTAGTATATGATAAAATTATGGTGGTAAATAACATTGAGACTGCTAGGCAGGTGGTCCAGAAGCTCACAACAGACTATAAGGATTTTGTTCATGCTTGTGACACAGAGGCAAGTCAACACTCTATTGGCATGTATTTTATAATGTCAAATGCTGGTACCCTAGCTTGTTGTATAGTTCTCAATTTCATTAGGCTTTATTTTCTCAGTGAGTATTTATTGCTCTTTACTGTTTACCAGAAGATTGAGGCTATAATACTATTCATAGCGCGGATTGGTCTGTACTATGGATCAATATCTTAGTTTTCAAAGTCCAATTAGTCGATCTGAACCATTCAACATGATCTCCATATGAAAATGTACTTGTAAATCAAATTTACATTTTTTACAATCTTTTTACTATATATTTTTAGGAGGGTTCCAATACCTCGTACCTTTTATACCTCATCATGCCTCACATTTTATATCTTCGTTTTCAAAGTCCAAATTGTGGATCCGAACCGCTCAACATGATATCCATACTAAATTATACTTGAGGATGAAATTTTATAATTTTGCAAATTTTTTACTATTTTTTAAGATAGGTACAAAGTCAATGTTTTTGAATGGTCCAGAAACAGTGATTTTGTACCTATCTTAAAAAATAGTAAAAAGTTTCTAAAAATTATAAAAATTTCATCCCCAAGCATATTTTAGTATGGATATCATGTTGAGCGGTTCGGATCGACAGTTTGGACATTGAAAACGAAGATATAAAATATGAGGTATGATGAGGTATTGGAACCCTCAGTGTTTTTAGATAGAAATCACTTGATCTAAAAATTCTAGACCAATCAAAAATTAGTCATTTTCCACCTAGCTAAAAAAATAGTACATTTTCTAAAATTTAGCCTGTAAGTACATTTTCATATGGAGATCATGTTGAACGATTCAGATAGACTATTTGAACTTTGAAAAATGAAGATATTGATCCATGAACGGATCAATCCGCGCTATGCATAGTACCATAGCTTCACTCTTGCCAGAAATTGGCAATGATCTGAAATCCCAGTTCTTTTTAGGTTTGCAGAAATTTCTCTATCTATATCTGGTTAAGCTTCCCCATAAAAACAATTTTTATGAATTATCATTGTATAAATCTGTGCTATCAAGTTCCTTATTTTAATAAGAGAATTTCTTAATTGGAAATTATTTAATTTCATATGAAAATCATCGTAGTTGTGTTGTTTACCATGAAACTTGGACAATGTTGCTTTTGGTACAGGTATCTAAAATTAATTTGAAGAAAGAGACACCTGTCGGTCATGGGGAGATCATATCCTTCAGCATTTATTCTTTCGATGGTGAGAGACAAGCAGATTTTGGAAGTGGCAAGTGTTGCATCTGGGTCGATGTACTAGATGGTGAAGGATGTACTTCGAGTGGTGAAAAGAATCTTCTGATGGAATTTGCTTCATTTTTTGAGGATAAATCGATAAAAAAGGTACGCTTTCTCTTGTTGTAAATTATATTATATCCTAGAAAAGAATTTTTCTTTTCTTATTGGTTGCTTGAATCCTTGAAGAACATTGGTTGAGGTACTATGAAGAAAAGGTACTTTGTTTATTGGGGACTGAATTTAATTGTTATCCCCCATTCTATTTGTCATGAAACCTTTTGACTTTAGTGTTATGTAGAATTAATCCTTCCAAAATGTTAGATATTCTTCTCTTGATGATGAAGCGGGAAAATAAAAATGTCAAGGGAGGATTTAACTTCTCTGCAAGGATGTTTTTTATTTTATTCTATTTATTCAGTATCTCATTTCAATAAATTATTTGAACATTATCTTCAATTGTAGGTCTGGCACAACTATAGTTTTGATAGTCACATCATACAGAATTATGGAATCAAGCTTTCTGGTTTTCATGCTGATACCATGCATATGGCCAGGCTTTGGAACTCGAACAGGAGAGTTGACGGTGGCTATTCCCTCGAGGCACTCACCTCTAATAAGGAGGTCATGGATGGTAAACCTGATCAGGCCACTGTATCATGCTCGAGCAAAACCACTGGGCCCCAAACCAGAGGCAAGCACATTACATCAGGATCCACTGAGGATGACAAATTAAATATTGCCAAGGCATCAATAAAATCCATTTTTAGCAAGTACAAACTGAAAAAAGATGGAAAGGAAGGGAGAAAAATAACTGTTGACGCAGTTGAGACTCTACAGAGAGAAGATAGAGATCTTTGGATTTGTTACTCTGCTTTGGATTCAATAAGCACCGGAAGGCTTTTTGAGAGCCTGAAGAAGAAACTTGAGGCAAGGGATTGGGTGTGTAATGGTGAGAAGTATGGCAACATGTTTGAGTTCTACCAGAAATTGTGGTGCCCGTTTGGGGAGTTGTTGGTACAGATGGAAAGGGAGGGGATGTATGTGAACCGTTCTCACCTCAAGGAGATAGAGAATGTTGCAACTACTGAGCAAACAATAGCCGGAGAAAAATTTCGTAGGTGGGCTTCAAAGTACTGTGCTGATGCCAAGTACATGAATGTTGGGAGTGATGCCCAAGTCCGACAGCTTTTGTTTGGTGGCACACTGAACAGGTTCTTATTTTAACTTTTGCCACTTCCTCAATTGCCATGCTACTCGTATTACTGTTTGAATGGGAAGGAGAGAGCTAGAAAACAAAAGAAACGGAGAAAACAAAATTAAAATTAGAACTTCGTAATCAGATTCTAGTTTACTATAGTAGTTCCCCTTGAGTGAATTTACTATAATAGCCTTCAATAATACATATTAGCTTATAAGTTGCTAGCAAGATCTGCAGATGTCATAAGCATGGAAAAGGATGCACAAACAAAACCAATTTTAAATTATATCCTTCATGACAATTATATTACTTTCAAGTAACATATTTGTCAAGAAGGATCTCTGTCTCGCTGTATGCGTGTGTGCACTTGCAATTGAATAGAGGAAATTATCCTCATGGATAAATATTATTTCCTTAAAATAGTATTAGAGATGAGAAGCAAATTGCTATATATCATTAACTAACTCATGGAGGACCTTTTCTCTTGAAACAGCCTAGACCAAAACGAATGTTTACCTGAAGAGAAGAACTTCAAGGTTTTAAATACGGAGTCTGAAGTCAAAGACGGAAAGAAGAAATTGACCAAATTCCGAACCATAACCCTGACAAAGATCGGTGAAGGCACATTGTCAACTGACATGTACACTCCCAGTGGCCGGCCCTCTGTCAGTGCTGATGCTTTGAAGGTGCTGGCTGGAAAAATACCTTCAGAGATGATTTACGGTGAGGCAAATGGTGATTCAGAGGATCTTTTAAAGAAGGTGAAGTATGGGACAGCATATGATGCATTTGGGGGAGGTGAGGAGGGGAAGGAAGCATGTATTGCAATAGCTGCTCTTTGTGAGATTTGCTCCATTGATTCACTCCTCTCCAACTTCATTCGCCCTTTACAGGTCAGTTTGCTATCTAGAAATCAAAGAACTATTCAATTTGAGTACAGAGCAACATGTTTGGATCTGGTTTGTGAATAGGCTGGTTTAGAAGTAGTCACCAAACAGAATTTTTTTTATTTTTTGTTTTGTTAGGAAAATCAAATTTCTTCTGGAGAAGGGCGGATTCATTGTTCGTTGAACATCAACACTGAAACTGGACGCTTGTCGGCGAGAACACCCAACTTGCAGGTTCTTCTTGTGGCCTTTCTTTGATCGATTTCTCGAGTATCTTGTTGTTTTTCAAGCATGTACATTATGCATTTTATCAGTATCTAAAGAGTTCTGTTTTCTACTGCCATAGAATCAACCTGCACTTGAGAAGGACCGCTACAAAATTCGTCAGGCCTTTGTTGCAGAGCCTGGCAAATCACTTATTGTAGCTGATTACGGGCAGGTACGGATTATGAATTTTTTATTCATTGCTATTGTTTGCATGTAAATGTTATTGCTAGCCATAGAAACAATAAGGTATAAATGCTCCATTCCAGCTGGAACTTAGGATATTAGCACATCTATCGGGCTGCAAGACCATGTTGGAGGCATTCAAGGAAGGCGGGGATTTCCATTCTAGGACAGCTATAAATATGTATGATTACATAAGAGAGGCTGTTGAAGAAAATAAGGTGCTACTTGAATGGAAGTCTCAGCCTGGCGAAGACAAACCCCCTGTTCCACTGTTGAAGGTATTTTCTTGCTTTTATTGCAAAAGTACGTCTTGTCCTTGTATTAATGTATCTAAAACATTGTTTATGCTATTATTTTTGTTTATAATTTTCATAGGATGTTTATGCTGCTGAAAGGAGGAAAGCTAAAATGCTTAATTTCTCAATTGCATACGGAAAGACAGCCATGGGTCTTGCTCAAGATTGGAAGGTGTATATCTAGAATATTATGATTATGCTTATTTATCACTGTTTTGAAAGGGTAAAAGTAATTAATTTTCATTATGACCTTGGGGAGTGGGTTAGAAGAAATTATCTGGAATAATTAAATATTTTATTGTGGTTAGGTTTCAGTCACGGAAGCAAAGGACACACTTAAGAAATGGTACAGAGGAAGAAATGAAGTAAAAATGTGGCAAAAGGAACAAAAGATGCTTGCACGAGAGGAATGCTATGTCAGGACGCTGCTTGGAAGGGAACGTCATTTCCCAAAAGCAGAAAGCCTGACTGGCGGTCAGAAAGGCCACATTGAACGTGCTGCAATTAATACTCCTGTGCAGGTAATTAATTACTATTTTGGTCTTCATCTTTCCTTCAGATTGGCACTTAAGTACTTTTACTCATTTTTACATTAGAGTAAATAATATCTTTCGTAGAATTATCTTCTAAGTTTTAACAATTACCAATGGATTCATTACAGGGTAGTGCAGCTGATGTTGCTATGTGTGCAATGCTTGAGATAAATGCAAACTGTCGTCTAAAAGAGTTAGGATGGCGACTTCTACTCCAGGTTAAACCTAATTTATGCATTAAAGACATCAAGTTAGATTTTCTAATTTAAAAAATGACAGCAGGTAGGATTTATTCCCTTTATGCATCATCTTTTTTTTTTTTTCATCATATTAAATGTCACAGAGAAGCTAAAAATTGTCAATTTGAATTGTGTACCAGGTGCATGATGAAGTGATACTAGAAGGACCCACTGAATCGGCAGAGGAGGCAAAGTCTATAGTTGTTGAATGCATGGAGAAACCCTTTAATGGACATAATATTTTGGACGTGGATCTTGTGGTGGATGCCAAATGTGCAAAGAGCTGGTATGAAGCCAAGTAGAAAGGATGCACCTTGTGACCTTGTATATTAGTCAAACTTTATTTGATGGATGATTAACATATTACCCTTTCAATATCCTGGTATGGCACATACCCCAGATATCTGTACATCACCAGTAGAGCTCAGCTCGTTTGGGAAATTTTTTAGTTGGGCCAATTCATGTCTCTAGTGCTACAGCTTTCTAACCATTTGTTACTTTCTTTTTTTTGGGATTCCAGGGGAAAAGGGTTGGGGGGTGAAGGGGCTGGTGGCACAAATGAGGTTTTCGCTGACTATAATCTAACAGTGCATTTATTGCACGTTAAGTTGTAAATTAAGCTATAATATGAACTTTTCCTACATTTTGTATACTTTCAGTTTGGTAGTTTAGGATAGAAGTAGGAAGTAATTACTTTGGCGCGTTTTGTTATATCATCCGCTGGTGCTTAGTAGCATGTCCCCTACAATCAAAGTTGCAATCCATGAGACGTACCAGATGTTTTGTGGACAATTTATTGGTACTTTTTTGTGGGTTTCATAGGCACCATTTAAAGCAATTTTTCCATTAACTTCTTTGCTAACTTCATTCGGAAATTAAAATTGAGGCTTAAGAATGAACTGTCTTGTACTTGTTATCATTTGGAATATTTGAAGGTTGTGTAAAAGTTAACAAACTTGTCAACATTTATTAGTTTTCATGCTTCTAATGCTTTTTATGTAAGCGTTATCACGGAATCGATGAATTTTATTTGATGTATGGTCGTTTCAAATTGTTGAGTTATCTTAGACTAATTAGATGTTAGGTCCGTATTGTTGTATCATCTTTACTGTGGCGAGACATCAAATTATGTTTAAATATATCAGTGGATGGTTCATTTAACTACAACATGTCATAAATAAAATGAAGTTTGGCGTGGAACGCCATATATCATCGCAAAATATTTTGCTGCATCTTTACCGTTGAATTTCTCTGTCCTTGCACCGACGTGGCACCATCGGATAACTTGTTTCGTCCTGCTCGCTCACTTGTATTATTCTCTTGAAAAGCAAATTCTTTTTTTTTCTCTCTGTGCAGAGTGAAGGAAATCTGCTGTTATTCCAAAGTTATAACAGGACCCTGTTATTCCGATTTCAGTCGTTGATTTTTGTCAAGATTTCGCACATGAAAAACTGTTTTTCTTGAAATTTGCACGTGGAAAATTTTGAATGGTTGGAATAGGAATAACAGCAGATTTATTTCCGTGCAGAGTGTGGGTCCAGAGAAAGCCAAGGGAATCACTCAAGGTAGGAAAATTTATCTTTTCTCTACTTTCTTTTCTTTTAATATTGTTTACATTTTTGTGACTAGATGGATTAAAGATAACCTTTGATAGTTTTCAGGAATTAGAAAGGGTGGCAAACTGGCAATTGTGCATTTCTTTTCAGGTTTTGCCCCCATTCAATCAAAAATTACCAAATAAACAAGTATACTTCTCGTACCTTTTTTTTTTCTTAAAATTAAAATTGTAAATTCATACACTCACTTACCTCTTTTGTTGAAAAAACTTGAGGTAAAAAAAAAAAAAACTTTGAAATATTGTCAATTTACCTTAAAAAAAAACAATTATAACGGAGGATAAAAAAAAACAATGAGGTTAAGAAAGGTAGTATTACTGTAGCAGGAGGAAGAAATTTTTTCAAAGGAATTTGTTTTTTTGGCAAGTTTTGATTACTAGTTTGAGTAATTTTCAGATTTGCAATGAAGGAGCCAGGACCTAGATGCGTGCTTTGCAGTAGAACAGTGACACAAAATCAAGAAGGTGAGTTCTAATTTCAGAATGAGGTCCAGCAGTTCGTGCGCTGTGCTCTGGAGGAGTATCAAATACAATTCTGGTTCAAGAGGAGAACAGGTACAAAAGGGTTTAGGGTTTAGGAGATGGTCATCTTGCGCACATTGATTCAAAACCCTGTGACATCCTCCGGAGGAGACCAGTATTCTATGTAGTATTTCATGGTGGGGCTGGGGCTCACTCTCAACCGCTTTGAGATTCGGGCTGTTGCAAAGGCAGTATTATTTGGGCTTTGAGATTCGTGCAAATTTGAAAGAAGATCCGGATCCACTAATTAAGGAATCATTCTGAAAAATTCCCTTGTGTTGTACCATACTGGATACGAATTCCTCTGGAGCAATGTTCTAAATAGCACTATAGCGCCGCTATAGCGTTTTCGGACCAAAAAAGCTATGACGCTATGGCTATATAGCGCCGCTATAGTGCGCTATTTTGCGCTACAGCGGCGCTATATGGCCATAGCGCTGTTTTTTCAGCCGTCCCGCTATGACGTGATAAACGTTATTTAAACTTTTGCTCTGGAGGTATAGTGGAGCTGGGACAAGTGAAGAAAGATAATTAGTATATTTTTTTTTTGAAGCATGAGTATCTCACTTAATTGTTCTTAGTATGTGATGTGATAAATTTTTTATAATTGTGTAAGCCACATTATGAAATTTTTTTACTGAATAAACTATATGTAGAATGCATATATTTAATATTCATATGTTAATTCTTTTTGTACTGAATAAACTATACGTAGAAGGTCTATAATATAAAGATTCATATGTTAATCCAAAATATTTTACAGAAAAAATTAATACTATAGTACAACGATTGTTAAAAGGATTAAGATGTTAAAAATATTTACAGAATGAATTTTATACTGAATATATAAGACTTTACAATTCTGTACATGAGACATTAGATGATATTTGAAATATCAGTCAAAGAAAAAAGGCAGAAATTCAAATAATTAAAATCTAAACAGAATTTCAAAATGAAATGAAATATAACTTATCAGTAAGTCAAACGCAAATATTTGAAGTTATTAAAAATGAATGATATCTAGGAAATTAAATGTGGTATGAAAAATTAACAATAATGGAGCCTTCTTCATTTGACACTTTTAAAAAAAAAGTTTCCAAATTAAAAGGCAGAATAATTAACATGGAGAGAGAGGGGAGAGGAAGGAAAGGGAGGAAGCGCATCTGCTGAAATTCGAGACCGGTAACAGTAATTCTGAAATCCCTGCAATTTGAATCCAGTCGTCGAACTGTTCCGAGATGCGTTCAAGAAAAAACTAGCTGTTTCGAAATGCGTTCTCGGAAAAAATTCGATGGCTGGATTCGGATTTCAGGATTACTGTTCATTGGTTTCGGAATTTCAGCTGATCCGAATCCGGAAAGGGAAGTTTGAGTTCCATAAGGACATTTTGTCAATAAATTTAGTGAGAGATTTTTGTTTGATCTTTTATAAAGAATGAGCATTTTGTAAAATTTTCCGTCAAAAACTCTTTAAACAAAACCTAATTTCTAAAATTTATATAAAAAGGTAAATTTTCTATAAATTTAAATTTGTGAAATATTTGATACTGAGACGAAAGTATGGTCCATAATGTTTCACGATCTTGTTGGTCGATGATGCGGAGCCCAAAAAAATGATCTGGATTGTTCCTAAAAAGAATCTGGTTGTGTTCCTTTCAATTTCATTCACCTGAATTCCCTGTATTGTTGCGCTGTGGTTGGTTGAACGACATTTTAATTATGTGAGCTTCTTTAATAAATATCGATGTTTTCTAACAAAATATTATTTATTAATGTTGAATAACTAGTGATAAATACATGTATATGTAGCATCGGTAAAAATATTAACAGAGCTGATTCATTTGTCTGTCTGAAATCAAATAACTGTCGCTATCATTACCCGTACCACCCAGCTAAGGAAATTCAATTCCTTTCAGGCGAAGGAAACAAGATAGTAATTTACAATTATACCCTCGATCTTGGGTGTTCATTTTAACGCAACTACTTTTTTTATGGAATCTGATAACAGTGGCCGCGCTATAGTACTCGTACTGTACCCACACTATAACTATCATAACTATCGGGGGGACCGCAAAAACTCTAGGACAAATATCTATTTGTAAAGTATTAATACATATGCAATGAAATATTTATACCTATGAACAGAAGTATTTATACCTGTGAAGTAAACAATTTTTACGTAAATAATTGTGTTCCCAACCAAATCTCCCAAACGTATCACATCATAAATACCTGTGGGAGACCACTCAAACTACATGGGGAGACCAAACACGTTTTTAGAGGTGAATTTTTTTTCTTCGTTCAATCTCATCCATATTTCTGACGATATGTGAGGAATTTTGCGAATTTAAAACCTGAACGTCTTCTACGTAATTTTCTCTTTCAAATGAGATACATGATGACATACTTTTGGACTCATCGCCACACAAGTATTTAACTTCGGCGTGCAAGAATTTATTTCTATACTTGCGAGTATTTTTTACATATGACACTAGATGACGTCTGAAAATATTAATATTAAGTACTGCAAGTATTTATACCTCTGCACTGAAGTATTTATACTTATGTGGTCAACTATTTTCGTTAGAGGAAGGTTGACGCGGGGACGATTGGGTAAGGTTGATGCGGTGCGAGGTCCCCACTACTTAATTAGAGGAAGGTGGACGCGAGGACGATTATGAGACTAAAAAAGAGATGATTATAACAAGTTACGCATCAAAGTATTAATATCTTATTTTTCAAGTGTTAATATCTTATCTTCTAAGTATTTATATCTATGAAAGTTGACGCGGGAACGAGTGCGGGAACTGAGAAAGGAGACCATATAATTAGTGGAGATCATAGAGGAAGAGTGTTGCAAGGATTTTAGAATAATAATTAGTGAGGACCATATAATATCTTTTTAGAATAATAATTAGTGAGGACCATAGTACATAATTTCTCTAAATAGGGTGCAGGATTTTGAAAGTACAGGAGTGAGGGTACTCAAATAATTATTCTTTTTTTATTAACACAACAATTTCAAAAGTTTCAAGCATATAGACAACTTTATAGCTTGTTTTATTTAATTATGAACTTAGCACTTTCTTTATTTTAATGATTATGATTCACTTTATTTTCAAAATCAAAATATCGCTCTCTTGATGCATTTCTTCTTAAAGAACAAAAGACAAATTAAAACTCAATATTAACGAGATGAGAAATTAATTTACTAATCAACAAAAAAAAATTATAATTAAATTAACATATAAATTAATTGTAAATTTTATAAATTGATAATGATCAGATTTATATATAAAATTATACAAGTATTTAGTTAAATTATATAATTTACAATTAACAAAAAATACTATCAACATAATTTTCAATCAATTGAGTAACATAATTAAAAGTAGGAAGTAATTACATTTATAAAAAAAAGATCTAAGTAGCAATCAGGACATATTATTTTAAAAAATTTAATTGGCTAACATACTAACTAATTTCTTCTTGTTTGATCATATAGTATATAATATTTGTTGAAAGAGAAAATAACATGAATGAAAAATAACAAATTTAGAAGCTAAACTTGTTAATTAAAAAAGAATATAAATAACAGCTTGATTGAAAAACAAATTGAGAGATAAAAGTTGTATCCACATCTATTATTAAAATCAGCACCCTCGATCTTGGAGGCCTCCGTTAGTAATATCCACATCTAACACACGGAATTATCACCGAAAGTGATCTCTGTCATCGAAATGTCATGCGTCACGATCTAACGACTACATCCTTGCCAAGACTATACCGACTTATTATTTTTGTCGGCACTTAACTTTTCGTTTTAACCCTTAAATTTTAATATAATATCGTGTGAACCTTAAAAAAAAAAAATATAATATCGTGTGAACTAATTTTGAAATCAACGGACAGCTGCATCTTCTGGTAAAATCGAAGAAGCTTCGAGAAAACGGGTGTACATAAATTTTATCATACTAATGATTTATGACGTAATTTATTTATATTCTTTTTCTGGTTACGGCACGGTACGCGTGTCAGTTACGTGCCGTAACTCGCGTGTCCTGTGCCGTGACCATTCATGTGCTGTGTTCATATATTGAAACTTTGGCACGACGCGGCACGTCACATGAAAGATCTAGTCACGGCAAGGCATGACACATGGTCACACGAGTTACGTGTAATTAGAACTATTAGATATTGATACACATGGTGAATTTTGAATAAACTAACCTAAATTATGATCAAATAATCACGCGAGTCACGTTTGGTCACGGCACGTTTGGACACGGCGTGCCTCGCGTGGCGTGACAATTCACATGTCTCGCGTGTCGTGACCACTCCTTGATATTTTAGTTACGACATAGTACGGCATGTAAAAAATTAACTTAATCACGGTACGGCACGACAAGTTTTTCCACTCTAGGTGCAGTTTACGGTAGCCCTATATAAACAAATTTTCCTTGCACCTTTAACCTTGCTTGATTCCACCAATATTAGACAAGTCATGCAAACAGGAACAAATGTGACCTTTTTTATTTTAAGATTTCTATGATTTTGTAAACTACCTTGCGTAATGTTCATAATGTGGGTTAGGTGTCTTGAGTTGCGACCCTTCTACAAATTCGCAACTGAATAAAATTATCGAAAAAATTATAAAAGGAGAACATACTTCACATTCAACTCCAGAGTCCTTGTCAGTAGACCTTTGTGTTTAGAGTTGGAATATCTTACCATGAAATAAGATGATAATTTTGGCAACGGTAAAATATAATGATAATTTTAAAATCCAACAATTAAAAAATAAATGGTTATAAAACTAGTATATGTGCGCTCTACTTTAATATTCGTACACACTTATGTCAATTTTCGTGCGTACAGATTTTGAAACAGATCGGACGATCCTGAAACCCATCAGCCTACTTGATTCCATGATCCTATTCGTTCTTTTGTTTTTTAGTCCAAAAATAATATGTAAAGGAGGTTACTGCAAATTGCATTGTTTGGTTGCCCTAAATTATTTAGACATGAAAAAAAATCATTTTCAAAAGAATGCTATTTTTCCTTTCAGAATAACAAATAAGCTTGTGAATTGTAATCTGATTATTTGAAAAAGATTTCGGCCGGATGGGTGAAACAGGACCGTCCAGTTATATTGGAATGGAGAAGTGAATTCGTTTATCTTCGTCGTAACTTGTTAAGTGGAGCAGGTGTACACGGCGAAGGATATCAATTTCCGTCTTTCTTTTTTTTCTTGTTTATTTCTTTTTTCATTTTCTCTCTTTGATCTCTTCGCTTACTATTTATGTGCTGAGAATCGGAACTGGAATTGGATCCTCAACGGTTCGACGAAACAAATATTCACAACTTCTGAGTTCATTGTTTGAGATTGGATCGAACGGATCGCGATGTCGATGCTCGATGGCTTCTTCAGCAAAGGCGCTGGTAGTTTCAGGGGCGCCAAATGGTAAATGCCCTGCCTTTTGTTCTATTTTTTTGTAATTTCGTTGATTTTGTTGCGCTTATATTGAACAATTCGACCTCATTGAATAACTCCGACTCATCGAGATCTCCGACTTTTGTGTCCAAGGGCTTATTTGACAGATTATTTTGCATACTTTTTTTTTTTCCCCTTCCTCCAGCAAAACACTGCTAAAGCTGACAATTCCGAGGATAAAATTGTTGCGCAATAGAAGAGAAATTCAGCTAAAGAATATGCGCAAAGACATAGCCAAACTTTTGGAGAATGGGCAGGAGGCTACAGCTCGGATTCGGGTAAAAAAAAGCTGGTCGTAATCTGTTAATTGTTTTTTTAATGAGTGTTGGCAAGGAGATTTTGAACTGTATTAATTAGCTAATAATTTGACTTGTAGGTAGAGCATATAATTAGAGAGGAGAACATGATGGCTGCTCAAGAGATTCTTGAGTTGTTCTGTGAGCTCATTACTGTCCGGCTTCCTATAATCGAACAACAAAAGTAATATTTACTTTTTCATTTTTCCCTCCTATATATGTCATAATGGTTTGTTAATTTTTTAGCATTTATTCCAGTCATTTTGATCTTAGTATAATTAGACTTATCTGTGACAGTTTTATCTTCGGAAAAACCAGATTACTCTATTAGTTAGTTGATGTGTTAATAAAGCTTAAAAAGTTCAATCTGTTGTATTACAGGGAGTGCCCTCTTGACCTTAAAGAAGCAATATCGAGTATTTGCTTTGCAGCTCCAAGATGTGCTGATTTGCCTGAGCTGATGCAAGTGCAGATGCTGTTTGCAGGGAAATATGGCAAAGAGTTTGTTGCTGCTGCCTCTGAGCTCTTGCCTGACTGTGGAGTTAACCGTCAGGTTTATACAATTTATCTTTATTCATCTTTTTGTTTGGGCAAATGACACTAATGCATTTGGAAATAACATATTGCCCCTATATGTTTGCAACTGACACCCAAACTTAACAGTGATGGTTTCCGTAAATGTTGGCAATTTGATTCTTAATTCTGATGATTATTTTTTCTAAGTCAAAACTAAATATAATTGAGTTATTACAGTCATGGGTTTGAAGTTTCTTAAGGTAAATATTTCTATAATTAGAAAACAAAAACATAGTTGTAAAAAACTATAATTTGAATTCTTATTTGGAAAAATCAAAATATGTGGATGCATTAGAAAGTCAGTTGGAAAGTCTTAAAACTTCTCCAAGGTTCCACTTTTGTCAATGGCAGCACGTTGCAGCATGAGAGAGAGGCCAAATTACACCAGCAAAGTCAATAAAAATAGAGCGACGATAGTATGAGCTTAAGCTCACCAAAGTCTTTTGTAAATAGCCATGGGTTTCAAGTTTATAAAAAAACAAAATCAGAAGAAATGGTTGAGTGAAGAGGGCCAATATTGTCATTCGATGGGTGTTATTTGCAAAATAACCAACTTGTCAGGATGATAATATCAAATATGATAATTTCTGGCTGTTCTTGGCACACACTGTAAAACACTGGAAAAATTTGCAAAGACACCTATTTTTTTTTTTAAATAAATAAATAAATAGTTAAATCTATTTGTCTGTGAAATTATACTTTGCATGACTGGTTTTATGTTACTGCAGGTAATTGAGTTGTTGTCGGTTCGAGCACCCTCTTCAGAAACAAAGCTCAAGTTGTTGAAGGAGATAGCTGAAGAGCATGGGTTAGATTGGGATCCAAGTGCCACTGAGACAGAGTTCTCCAAACCTCATGAAGATTTATTGGTACGTTGTATTATTAGTTTATCACACATTTCTGTTTTTCTTTATCCAAGTGCCTCTGGGCATGGGTCAGACTGGGATTTAAGTGCCTCTGAGACAGAGTTCTGTTATTTTTTTTTTTTTTTTTTTTTTTAATATACTGTGTTATGCACCCCTCAGTACTGGTACAATTTTAAGCAACTTATAAATGCAAAATGAGGTTTTTCCTTGATATATTACAGAAATCTTGTATGATGTTGATGCATAAAGTATCTGATGAATAGTAAACATTTTTCCTTCCCCAGAATGGCCCTAACTACAACAGAGGTTCCAATTTCATTCAAATGGAGAGGCTAGAGGTACAATCGGCTGCAAGTACAATCGAACAGTCAGATGACGAAAAATCAGAGTCCGATGCTGGATTTGATGATTTGGATCTTCCTGAAGTCCCAAAAGTTTCAGTTCAACCGAACTCTACAATTCCTTTAGCTAGAGAAACAGGCCCAAGTGCATTGGCCCCACCACCGCCACAACCAGACAACCAAAGAACATTTCAGGAAGGTACACAGCCCACTCAGACCAGCAATATACCTATTCCTTTTCCGGATAGACCGCCACTGGAGGCTCCATTGTCGCCAAGAGAACCTAAACAGTTCATACCATTCATGGCTCCACCCTCTTTTCCCAGTGCACCTCTCAAGCCAGCTGAGGCAACCTCCATACTGCAGCAAAAATTCTCTTCGATCCCAGCTGAAATAGAGAATGAATTGCTGGAGCAAAAGCATGAAATAAGTACTTCTCCTCAGACTGTCAATGTGTCTACTGCCAAAATCGTGTCTGGGCCCACAAATGTAGATTTGCAAGAAGTATTAGCAGCTGCCCAGGCGGCGGCTGACACTGCGGAGCGGGCCGCAACAGCAGCACGTGCTGCCGCAGACCTTGCACAACTTAAAATCAATGACTTTGTGTCAAGGAATAGCATTGAGAGCCCCTCCAGTTCTCAGGAAAGTGCCATGGATAAAAATCCAGTATTTGACAGACAGGATTCAAATTCAGATCCTTTTTATAATGAGGTGCCTACAATTGACACTGAGTCGCCCTTTTCTAAGGAGATGCACGTACCTCAGCGCCTCTCTTCGTTGGAGGACGATCCATATTACTCTTATCCAAATCTATTTTCTAGTGGCTCAGGTTCTGGCGCAGATCATTTCAACTCCAACAGAACTTAGGCAGTGAGAGAGAGAGATTTGATGTGTTATTGTGGGGTGGTTTTGTGTTTGTTTCTTTGGTCGAGTAATCCTCGTCTTCATGAGTATATGCAATCTTTGGAATGGTAATTTGCAGAATGTAAAAATTTCTTGTGGTTGTGCAGGAATAATTGAACCTCATCTCTGAGGGTGATATTACAATCTGCTGCTCTCCTTGCGTTGCAATTTTTTTTTTTTTTTTTTATAGCTTGGCAGATGCTGCGTTACGTTGCAATTGTATTCTCTTTTTTTGAAAGGCTTGGCAGTGGTTGCCAGTGCCAACTGCCAAGTATTGTATTGAAGAACACCAATTTTTACAACACTTCTACATCACGTCTTTTTTTTCGGTCACGGCCCGTAGGCCCATTACAAATCTTGACTAAGTACCAAATTTAAATCTGCTGAACCATTCCTATCCGCAACGTTACATTTTCTACCCTTGTTTGACAGTTAGTTGGCGATCTTAATACCAGCATCATCCCTGCTGCAGTAAGCACACTCCGAGGCACCCCTTCTCTCTGATATCAGTTTCCATGCTTGCCAGATCTCCAGATAGGACCTCCAGTCCTTAATTTTTGGTTGTGGCTTTTGCAAGGAGACTATGATCTCCTGTGAGTCCGATAAACCAATCCAGTTCGGTTTGCATTTCTTTGTAGCAATCTGAGCCCTTGTATAACAGCTTTAGCCTCAGCCTGAGTGGCACTGACAATCTGTACCGACCTTGACACCCATGAACTATCCTTCCTTCCTTCCTTGATGAGATATAGTGCTATTTCAGCCTGCCCCTGTGAAGACCAGGAAGCATCTACAAAACATTTAAAGGAGCTGTCAATTAGACACCCTTTGATCAGATTTACCAGAATTCAGGCTCCTTTCGCACAACTGTAGGAGTTCAGAGTCCTCATTCACCCAGCCTTGTGTAGTGTGCCATACAAGCTTGCATTGTTGGGGTCTTGTTGGCCATAGACATCATCGTTCCTCACCCTCCAAATCGCCCAGGCCATACAGATGAATTTACAGAAATCCTTCTCCAGTTTTCGTCACGCCTCTGCCATAGCCTCCTTGAATTGACCTTGGACCTGACAGGTCCTTAATCCCAGTGGAGAGGCCAGCCACGCTGCCCGTCTATTACAAGTCACGCAGAATTTAGATACACTTCACTGCACCTCAGATTCCATATTCTATTCCCTTCTGCCCTCTGTCACTCCCACACTAGCAGTATTTTCTCCATAATACCACCTCCTCCATGATTTTACCTGCAAGGAATGTAGCATGCCCCTGCTGTTCACCAAACACTAAATCATTTCTCTACTCCATATATGCCAGCACGCACACAGAAACCTCGCTTCCAACTGACAGAAAGAATGCATCTTTATGCGGTGACCCGGAGGCACTGTGTGATTTTGACAAATGTAATTCCAACAGTTGCTATTTTGCACATGCAAAATAAGTCTCTAATAGCTGTGTTGCTTCAATTTCTAAAGACTGAATTTCTTAAAAAAAAAAAAGCTTCAATTATTTCGGGCCATCACTAAAATTTGTAAAAAAAATAAAAACAAATAATCTGTGTATCGGAACAACTCTCCTTAAAGAGTTTGTGCAAAAAAATAAAATAAAAAAATTGGCTACCCGAACAACTCTCCTTAAAAATGAACTCACAGATTTAATGTGGTGGGGGTCTGATATCGGATTAGCAATTGGTGGAATATCAGTTGGGGATGTAAATTTGACATATCAAAATTGCAGAAAATGGTCTCAGCAATAAATGGTCATGGTATGTTAGTTGTGCCAGGATCAAACGTGATCACATTTTGTTACATTTGATCACGTTCAACTATTTTTTATTTTATTTTATGTTTGTTTAAGAAAATATCAGAAAGATATCGAAAATGTGAAATTTGTAGATAATTATGAAACAAAGAAACAATGTTTAGAAATATTTTTATATGTACAAAAATAAATTTTAATGCCTTAGGCTTTCAGAAAGAAACAAACATTACATGACAAATATTCCACTTTCCCTGCTACCCTAGATCCTGTTTATAGTCCAAAAATGGGGAAGGTAAATCCTGTATAATTCCATCCTCCTTATCTACTCTTCTTTGCTAGATAATCAGCCAAACAGATTTGGCTTCTTGGCACATGAAATACCCGGAAATTTTTTATTGGTAGTAATTAATAGAAAAGAATATAGACAAACAGTAAGAGTACAGTAATATTTATATTGGTAGTAAGATCGGTAGAAATTCTACCGATCTTAAAAATAAAAAAGTTTGGATCGGTAAGAATTTTACCGATCTAAACCAATTTTTTTCTTTTTTCTTTTTAATTTTACTAGTAAGATATATTTTTTTTACAAAAAATAGATAAAGTACCTTAAAATTTAGATATATCAAAACATTCCATCTATTTTTTGAAAAACTTTTTATATTTTACTAGAAATCAAATATAAAAATTCTCTCCATCATACATCAGATTAAAAAAAAAAAGTTAAAATCAGTAGGAATCCTACCGATCTTACTACCAATATACATATTAATATAATCTTACTATTTGTCTCTCTTATTTTCTACTAATTACTACCAATAAAAAATTTCCGAAATACCCTATACTCTGCACTTTGTTTCAACATTTTGATGCCCGCCAGTCTACTTCCATAGGAGGCTGCAGTTGTGAGCACACCATTGCTAGAGTTCAGTATGGAAATGCACATGAACGCCATCCTTTTGCAGACAAATTTGATAGCCTCTTGGAGTGCTTTGGTTTCTGCTTGCAGAAGGACAACAAACACAGGTCGTTGCTGAATTGTATGCGAGAACTCTTCATCTTTGAGAACTGCGAAACCAATCCCTGGACCAGTGTGGCATACTACCTCCCAATTTTCTGACACCTCTTGATCGCAGTTACCTCTTACTTCTGGCACCACTGTTGATGAATACCGCCCTTGAGAGCTAGCAACTTAAGTCTCAGCAGAAATCAGTCTCAGGTACTTGTAGAAACCGGCATCAGAAGGTTTCTTTGAATTATACACCAAATGATTTCTGCATCTCCATATTGCCCACTGCAATGTTAACAAATTAAGCCATCCACTGCTCCTCGTTAGTGGTGGTTGTAACCTGAGTGCTAGTGATGAACCAAACCAGCACGCCCTCGCAAAAGGACATTGAAAGAGCATGTGAAGAATATCCTCCTCTGAATTAGTGCAAGCTGCACAACTCTTATCCACATTGATCCCACTTGAAGCTTAAACAGTACCAAGAGGCACAGCCCTGTGCATAAGGCACCATAAGAAAAGCCTTAGTTTAGGCAGTATATTGCCTTCCACACCTGACTTTGAGACTGATTAGCACTGGTATTACCGGAAGTCAGATTTTGTACATCATTTTAACTGAGAGATCTCCACTGATAGTAAGATTGAAGATTAAATCATCGTTTCGCTGTTTGACAGTGGTGTCCGTACAGTAGACGAGATGTTCATAGCCCTTGATAATCCAAACAGCTGCATCAGATTTTCAACATCCCACGAAGAGGTCGCATGATCCACCAAGTCCCTTACCAGAATCAGACCCTGCCTTGCATTTTGAGGTTGGAATGATACGGCATCCTGAAACCATGGTTGACCAAAAACTGTGCAACCTGCCCCATTTGCCAGGTTCCAGTTTATCAGTGGAAGTAATTTTTCCCTTAGATTCATTACTGGTCACCAGAAAATTGTGCATTTATAGTTCCTCTTTGAGTGCCACAGCATGCTTCTTGGTATATATTTAGCCCTAACCAAGTTAACCAGTTAAGAGTCCTTACCAGCAGCAACTCGCCAGAGAAATTTCAACAAGAATGCATCATTCACTACTGCTAAATCTCTAATGCCCAACCCCCCGTCTTGCACAGGCTTTGTGATTTTATCCCACACGACATATGCCAAAAAGCACTTTTTATCTGTTTACCCAAAAAAGCCCTACGCATAAGATCAGTGATTCCTTTTATAATCTGGGTTGGGATCTTTGTTGTTGACATATAGTAGACTTAATCAAAATTAATCGACCCGCTAAAGAGAGAGTTCTGCCTTTCCATGCCTGCAACTTAGCTGAAATTCTGTTCACTAGGAATTCATGCGCATTAGAAGCAGCTGCCACCAGTGCCCCCCAGATATTCAGGCGATGCTGCACTAATCCTGTACCTCAAGTAGATGCGATATCACGAGCCTTTCTTGCTCTGATGTTACAGAAATGTACCAAATGAAACTTTTTTCAGTATCGGACTCTTGAAGTGAAACTTTTAGGACTTCAGGCAGATCTAAATCATCAAATCCAGCATCCGGCATTGCCTTTTCATCATCTGACTGTTCGATTGTACTTGAAGCCGATTGTAGTTAGGGCCATATTGGTCAAGGAAAAATGTTTACCATTTATCAGATACTTTAAGCATCAACATCATACAAAATTTCTTATTTTATAACCAAAGGTCTGCAAACTGCTGTTCAGATTAGCAGACTCAAACGGTGTCCTTTTTTACAATTGAAAACCTTATATTTGCATTCATAAGTTGCTTAAACTCTTTCTCAGTGGCACCTGGATAAAAAAAAAACTGCAAAGTATAATAAACTAATAATGCAACATACCCTGATTAGCAGGCTCAAACAGTGATAAGCAGATACTTCATGCATCGACATGATCCAATAGTTGTGTAATATATTTTAGGCCAAAGGTTTGCAACCCTGATTAGCAGGCTCAAACAGCGTTCTTTGCAATCATAAGTTGCTTAAAATTGTACCAGCACTGAGGTTTCATAACATAGTATACCAAAGAAAATAAAAACAGAAATGTGTAATAAAAATATAAATAAATCTTCATGAGGTTTTGAGAACTTAGTCTCGGAGGCACTTGGATCCGAATCTTACCCATGCTCTTCAGCCATCTCCTTCAACAACTTGAGCTTTGTTTGTGCACTAACATAAACCAGTAATGCAATGTATAATTTCACAGACAGAACAATATTTTTTTTTTTTTGAAAAAAAAGGGTGTTTTTCCAAAATATTTCCAGTATTTTACAGTGTGTGCCAATAACACCCAGAATTTATCATATTTGATATTATCAATCTGACAAGTTGGTTATTTTACAAATAACACCCATCCCATCCATGACAGTAGTTTAATAAAAGAATGACAATAATGGCAAATTATACCCATCCCATACACTTGATGTTCATATATCAACTTTTGGTACAGGTGTGGAATTATACGCAGGCGACTTTGAAGGCAACTATTATGGTCCATGTTCATCATGTAATATGGCAAAAAGGCATGGGCTTCTATTGAAAAAAAACAGGATGGCATATCTTCTGTCAGCTTGCTGGATGATATGGAAGCAAAGAAACGAGAGGGTCTTCGGGGGCGCCACCATGCAGCCAATAGCAGTAGCACAGAGGGATTTGCACAAGGGAAGATGTGGATTCGGTACTGTTAGAGGGTTTCAAGTGGGAATGAGATTATGAGAGGAGTGAGATAGGTGATACAGGTGATACTGGTATTGATTCAGTACAGGGACTGATGGTTCAGGCCTTTTGGGAATAGTTTCTGGATGTAATAAATAAACATACCTGGCAGCTTCTGCTGCCAAGGCTTTCAAAAACAGACAATATTGGCTCCACTTTTGGCCCTCTTCACTCAGCCATTTCTTCTAATATTATTTTTTTTATGAACTTGAAACCCATGGCTATTTAAAAATGACTTTGGCAAGCTTGGAATTGTGTTTCTCTCTTATGCTGTCAACGCGCTCCTATTGACAAAAGAGCTAACCTTGGGGGAGTTTTAGACTTTCCAATTTACTGTCCAAAGTATCCACATATTTTGATTTTTACAAAGATGAAATTCAAATTTATGTTTTTTTTAATTCTTTTTGTTTCCAATTATACAAAACTTTACCTTTAGCAACTTCAGACCACGACTGTGATAACTCAAATCATATTTTAGAATATACTCACCATAACTGTAAGTTTGGGTGTCAGTTGCAAACAAAAGGGGCCAGATGTCATTTGCAAATCCACTAATGTCATTTGAAAAAGAAAATGAAGCATAAAGAGTAAAGACATCTAATTAGTCCACTTATTTTTTTCATTCAGATTCAATTCTGATATCACTTACTAATCCACTTCAAGACAGGAGTTTCATGGCAACAAACCATACGTTTACTCCTACCTGCTCAAAGGAATTAAAAACAATTTAGAAACTTCTACTTGCTAACTATCCTGACACACTGGTACCAAAACCAGAACAACCTAACTAGCATAAGAGATGTTTTTGCCACACATCTAACTTGCGTACAAAACTAATTCAACATATCAAAAGTTAAAAAACAGTCTTCCAGTCTTCTACTGAGTTATTGCCATCATCATCTTCTGGTCCCTCTTAAGCCCAGTTTTTAAAGACTTGTTCCATATCCTCAGGTTCAGGTACATCGACCAATCCTGGCCTTGCGTTTGACCGTGTCACCATCCTCCTCCTCCAAACCTCCGCAGGAAAGGTGCCATGCAATCATCAATGCCCTTCCATTCGGTGATATCCACAGGCCGACCATAACAAAATTCTTCCATGTCCATGTCGTCTGCTGTATCTAACAAATCAGGCATCGTGTCCGGCAACGAAGCCACTGGCTCGGAGTATGCAACTATATCCTGCACAGTTGCCGGTACCACGCACTTTCCTGCTTCTGGCCCAATCAGAGGTGGAAGTTTTGAAATGCTGTCTATTTTTGCCAGTAGATCCCGGTTTTCCTCCTCCACCTGCTGCACCTGGAATTGAATCTCAGCGACTTCCTGGGCAAGATTTTTGTTGCCATTCGACCGGCCAATTTCTTGCGAGACCTTCTGGGTAATCACCTCCAGCGAGGGCCATATTTCAGGTGCCTGATCGTCGGGCCCCTTAGAGATCGCAAAGCACACCTCTATGCCACATAATATGGACAATTCTTTCGCCTTCTTGAAGAGCGACGATTTTCTCTGTTTGAATGTAGCAGCACGAGTGGCCGCGCCGCCAATGAGTTGCATTGTCACTGGTTTCCTGCCCATCTCGTACTTCTCTCTCTCTCTCTGTTCTTGCGTTTCTCTCTCTCTTTCGCCCTCTCTGTTCTTGCGTTTCTTCTTTGTTCTTGCGTTCTAGAAATGAAATGAAGGCTAACGGATACATCGTAGATATATATAGAGGAGGGATCCAATTAATTAAATATAGACCATCGGATGACACATCGTAGATATATATAGAGGAGGGATCCAATTAATATAGTCCATCGGATTAGCTTTAACTTTCGCACACGGATCAGGCGCTGAGAATTCTATGGTGACGGAAAATTGAAAAAACGTAGCGCTCCGTTAGATGCTGATTTGATGATTTAAATTTGCCTGAGTTGTGTAAACTTAAATTTGAAAAACTCAAAATTACCTATTTACAATACTTGAAAATTATAGGGCTCAAACGAGAATTCTTTTTTTTTTTCTGATCTATGTACTACAGTACTAGGACTGAATGGGAAAAAAAAAAAAAAAAAAACAGAACTGAGAAAAGAAAAAAAATTCTCATTGAGCCCTAAAATTTTCGAGTATTGTAAATAGGTAATTTTGAGATTTTCAAATTTAGGTTTACACACCTCAGGGCTCAGGCAGATATAAATCATCAAATCAAGCATCTGACTCTGATTTTTCTTCATCTGACGGTTCGATTGTACTTGGAAGTTGATTGGTCCTCTAGTTTCTCCCTTTTACCAAATTGGAACCTCTAATGTAGTTACGGCCATTCTGATCAAAGAAAAATGTTTATGAATCATCCGTTATTTTATGCATCAACATGATATAAGATTTCTATAATATTCTTTTTATTTATCTACATAACATACTCAAATATTTATTTATTTATTGAAATTAATGAAACAAAAACCTTGATAGTAGAATATGAAATTTGAATATACAAAAGGTCATTTATTTCATATTTTTTAAAGTAATTTTTTCATTTCCCCTAACAAAAAAGCTCTTTTAATTCTATGAATCTTTATAGAATATGTTTCTCTTGAATATAATTCAAGAGAGTTTCGGATTGACAAGTATTAGGGGTGTAAAAAACCTCATGGTATGACGCAGTGGCGGAACCAGGAATGATCGGTAGGGGGGCCCAGTTGCGGAGCCCAGTCGCCAGAGTGCCATCACTTTTAGTTTAGAAAAAAAAAAGGGGAGAGAGAAAAGAAACAGAGGTGCCAAAGGCCCATAAACGATGTAGGGGGTGCCATTTTTTTTTTTATTAAAGGGCTCTGTATATTTTTCTGGGCCAAGGGGGGGTCAGGGCCCAGGCCCTGGTTCCGCCCCTGGTATGACAAATGCTTATCGTCGGCATTAACTCAAAAGATAATATTTTGAGTTTAATGCATGTCGACCGTCTCATCAGGATCAGAGCCAATCCGACCCATGCCTATGACGCACGGGCCCTTTAATATTAGTGCGGATCTCAATCAGATGGTCCATATCTATTAATGTACTGTGAGTTAGTGTAAAGGATACGAATCCATGGCTTTGAACACGGCTCACTGTTAGATCTAGATCTAGCGTCCATCTCTTTCCTCGTGTTGTCATCCTTGTTTGCAGGGGCGGACCCAATGTATTCCAGGGGGGGGGGGGCTGCCCCACCCTGGATTTTGAGTTTTAGTGAAAATTTATCGGTTTCGACCGACTTTGCCCTCCCTGGATTTTTTTTTGCCCCCCTCTGGACGTTTAATTTGTAATTCGAGTTAAATTTAAGGTTAAAATTGAAATAAATCTGTTGAATTTTGATTGGTAATTAGAATTATAAGTCAGAGCATCAGAAATTACAAGCCAAAGCATTGGAAAGTTAAGTTAAAGCATTGTTTTTTGTCGAGTACCTAATTGGTTAATGGATTTAAACCCAATTAGATATTTAAACCCGATTCGATATTGTTTTGCCCCCCTGATGAAAATCCTGAATCCGCCCCTGCTTGTTTGCATTGCAAGCTGCATGCATCTCTACTGTATCTTAATTACAAAGTAACAATATTATTTATTTCAAAGCTATAAATGACTCGGAATTTAACATATTATTAGAACTTTTTCATTTTTTATTTATTTCAAGTTTTTGTTTTTCTAACTTCTACTTCTTTCTGATTCTTTTTTATTAAAAAATGTTTGAGTTTTTTTTTTTTCTGAAATACAAAATATATACATAGGAATAAAAAGCTATAAATGACTCAATTTGACGTACCACAACATAGGAAACATGGCATTATGCAGTGTCCATATTTGCACTTGCTGAGGTTTTTAGATAAACCAGGATCCTATGTTATATATGTTTAATCAACCTTCTTGTAGTATTGTTATTAGTCAATGTGTGAATTATATCCAAATTTAAAGTGGGTCATAAGAATTATATTAAGGACCTTATTGTAAATATTTATATATAGGAGTAAAACTAGAATGTTCTTTAGCTCGCTAAATTTTTTGATGAACTTAACTTCAAAACTTATCAGATTGACTTCAAATGATAAAATCAAATTATTGAAACTAATGTACTTGACAAGTGATGTTTTTACATGAAAATTTTATAAATCTTCAAATTAATTTAGTATAGAGTAAATGGGTAAAAATAATGATTAGATATATATGCATTAAAATAACTAATTTTTTTTTTTATGACTTCTTAACTTTATACTAAATTAATTTAAAATTTTAAAAATTATATATGTAAACCGTATCTAGTAGAACGATTTCAGTGATTTAGATTCGTCGTTTGAAACTAATTCATTAAATTTTGAAATTAAACTTTTCAAATTCTTTGGTGAGCTTAAAAGCACTCTAATTAATTTTACTCCAAATAGATATTACAATAGAGAATTTCCGACTGATAATTCGAATTTTTTTCTTTTCTCAGTTCCTTTTTTTTTTTTTTTTCATTCAGTCGTACTGTAGTACATGGATCAGAAAAAAAAAAAAAGAATTCTCGTTGAGCCCTAAAATTTTCAAGTATTGTAAATATGTAATTTTGAGTTTTTCAAATTTAAGTTTACACACCTCAGGCAGATTTAAATCATCAAATCAGCATCTAACGGAGCGCTACGTTTTTTCAATTTTCCGTCACCATAGAATTCTCAGAGCCTGATCCGTGTGCGAAAGTTAAAGCTAATCCGATGGTCTATATTCATTGGATCCCTTCTCTATATATATCTACGATGTGTCATCCGATGGTCTATTTTAATTGGATCCCTCCCTCCTCTATATATATCTACGATGTATCCGTTAGCCTTCATTTCATTTCTAGAACGCAAGAACAAAGAAGAAACGCAAGAACAGAGAGGGCGAAAGAGAGAGAGAAACGCAAGAACAGAGAGAAAGAGAGAGAGAGAAGTACAGGATGGGCAGGAAACCAGTGACAATGCAACTCATTGGCGGTGCGGCCACTCGTGCTGCTACGTTCAAACAGAGAAAATCGTCGCTCTTCAAGAAGGCAAAGGAATTGTCCATATTATGTGGCGTAGAGGTGTGCTTTGCGATCTCTAAGGGGCCCGACGACCAGGCACCTGAAATATGGCCCTCACTGGAGGTGATTACCCAGAAGGTCTCGCAAGAAATTGGCCGGTCGAATGGTGACAAAAATCTTGCCCAGCAAGTAGCCGAGATTCAATTCCAGGTGCAGCAGGTGGAGGAGGAAAACCGGGATCTACTGGCAAAAATAGACAGCATATCAAAACTTCCACCTCTGATTGGGCCAGAAGCAGGAAAGTGTGTGGTACCGGCAACTGTGCAGGATATAGTTGCATACTCCGAGCCAGTGGCTTCGTTGCCGGACACGATGCCTGATTTGTTAGATACAGCAGACGACATGGACATGGAAGAATTTTGTTATGGTCGGCCTGTGGATATCACCGAATGGAAGGGCATTGATGATTGCATGGCACCTTTCCTGCGGAGGTTTGGAGGAGGAGGATGGTGACACGGTCAAACGCAAGGCCAGGATTGGTCGATGTACCTGAACCTGAGGATATGGAACAAGTCTTTAAAAACTGGGCTTAAGAGGGACCAGAAGATGATGATGGCAATAACTCAGTAGAAGACTAGAAGACTGTTTTTTAACTTTTGATATGTTGAATTAGTTTTGTACGCCAGTTAGATGTGTGGCAAAAACATCTCTTATGCTAGTTAGGTTGTTCCGGTTTTGGTGCCAGTGTGTCAGGATAGTTAGCAAGTAGAAGTTTGTAAATAGTTTTTAATTCCTTTGAGCAGGTAGGAGTAAACGTATGGTTTGTTGCCATGAAACTCCTGTCTTGAAGTGGATTAGTAAGTGATATCAGAATTGAATCTGAATGAAAAAAATAAGTGGACTAATTAGATGTCTTTATGCTTCATTTTTTTTTTTCAAATGACATTAGTGCATTTGCAAATGACATCTGGCCCCTTTTGTTTGCAACTGACACCCAAACTTTACAGTTATGGTGAGTATCTTCTAAAATATGATTTGAGTTATCACAGTCGTGGGTCTGAAAAGTTGCTAAAGATAAAGTTTTTGTACAATTGGAACACAAAAAGAATTACAAAAAACATAAATTTGAATTTCATATTTGTAAAAATCAAAATATGTGGATACTTTAGACAGTAAATTGGAAAGTCTAAAACTCCCCCAAGGTTAGCTCTTTTGTCAATACTCAATAGGACCGCGTTGACAGCATGAGAGAGAGGAGAACGGAGTAGGTCCGATGCCCATCGGACCTACTTTTAGGTTCAATGAGCATGATGACCGTCCGATCTAATTTAAGATTTGTGCTCACGAAAATGAAACAGACTTGCACGAATTTTAAAGCGGACTGCACGAATCTTAAAGCAAATCGACGGTGATTAAATCAATCGAACCAGAGTAGGTCTGATAGGCATCGGACCTACTCTCAAGTGGAGAGAGAGACACAATTCCAAGCTTGCCAAAGTCATTTTTAAATAGCCATGGGTTTCAAGTTCATAAAAAAAAATAATATTAGAAGAAATGGCTGAGTGAAGAGGGCCAAAAGTGGAGCCAATATTGTCTGTTTTTTTGAAAGCCTTGGCAGCAGAAGCTGCCAGGTATGTCTATTTATTACATCCAGAAACTATTCCCAAAAGGCCTGAACCATCAGTCCCTGTACTGAATCAATACCAGTATCACCTGTATCACCTATATCACTCCTCTCATTACCACTTGAAACCCTCTAACAGTACCGAATCCACATCTTCCCTTGTGCAAATCCCTCTGTGCTACTGCTCTTGGCTGCATGGTGGCGCCCCCGAAGACCCTCTCGTTTCTTTGCTTCCATATCATCCAGCAAGCTGACAGAAAATATGCCATCCTGTTTTTTTTCAATAGAAGCCCCTGCCTTTTTGCCATATTACATGATGACACTCTCTTGAACTGATGTAACATGGACCATATATAATAGTTGCCTTCAAAGTCGCCTGCGTATAATTCCACACCTGTACCAAAAATTGACATATGAACATCAAGTGTATGGGATAGGTATTATTTGCCATTATTGTCATTCTTTTTTATTAAACTACTGTCATGGATGGGATGGGTGTTATTTGTAAAATAACCAACTTGTCAGGTTGATAATATCAAATATGATAAATTCTGGGTGTTATTGGCATACACTGTAAAATACTGGAAATATTTTGGAAAAACACCCTTTTTTTTATAAAAAAAAATATTGTTCTGTCTGTGAAATTATACATTGCATTACTGGTTTTATGTTAGTGCACAAACAAAGCTCAAGTTGTTGAAGGAGATGGCTGAAGAGCATGGATAAGATTCGGATCCAAGTGCCACCGAGAGTAAGTTCTCAAAACCTCATGAAGATTTATTTGTATTTTTATTACACATTTCTGTTTTTATTTTCTTGGGTATACTATGTTATGAAACCTCAGTGCTGGTACAATTTTAAGCAACTTATGATTGCAAGGAACACTGTTTGAGCCTGTTAATCAGGGTTTGTTGCATTATTAGTTTATTATACTTTGCAGTTTTTTTTTTTTATCCAAGTGCCACTGAGAAAGAGTTTATTTTTTTTATTATATACTATGTTATGCAGACTGACGCACAGTAGCAAGTCCATTGTTACTTTGTGAGCTCAATCCATTAAAACTTGACGTGGCTACAAAATGATTGAGGTAATTAAGTATCCAGACTGACGCACAGTAGCGAGTCCATTGTTACTTTGTAAAAACAGTAGCGACGCATGCAGTTTGCAATGCAAACAAGGATGACAACACGAGGAACGAGATGACAACAGTGAGCAGTGTTCAAAGCATCTGATACTTATCCATTGGCGTATTTGCAGTTGCACAAATCCAAGACAATGGCCTGGTGGAACTAGTGCAAATATCACTTGCAAAATTCAAGAAAATTAAATGGTTAAGAAAAAAAAAATGATGAGACAACAACATAGCTCCATCAACCAGGGGGAACCAAGCTCTTAAGTCTTAACAAGACTAAATTTGTGTTTATTAGGCAGAATGCAAAACATGTTCAAATTACCTTTGCAAGTCTGATTACAGTACAACTCAGTCACTAACAAGGGAAAAAAAAATGCTAGTTAGCTGTCACCAAATTTCATGTATCACTTGTTCACCCAAGTAAATAACCAAGAACCACCAATTCTTGTAAAAATACAACACTTCATATTTCCCCCAATACTGTCATTTACTTTCACCACCATGAAACCCAACCACCAAGAAAAACCATTATAAACTTGAGAACAAATTTTGAAAGAGATACTCCACTTAAGCCCCCTTCTTCTAACTCAATATAAACAAATAAGAACATTATATTACCATACACTAAAGGTCTTACAGATCATCAGAAGCACTAAACAGTATCTGGAATGAAACAATGATTTATCATCTTGGGCCTGATAACTCAACTGCATGAAGGTTATCAGTCGAATCAACAATCCATTCAGAGGGCCGGTGTGGGCCCATCTCAACCTCTTGCCTTACCACCTCCACCTTTTGCCATTCCTCCCATCTTTCTGCAAGGCCGTCTCCTTCAAGCATTCTCACCACTTCTGACATCTTAGGACGGTCCATTGGTGAGCCTTGTGTACATAACAGGGCAACTTGGATTAGTGACTCAACCTCAGGCTCTATGTAGTTGTTCTGCAAGTCAGGATCCACTAGCATTTCCAGTCTTTTCTCCTTCAGTAACCCTTTTACCTGCCAGTAGAGATCAGTTAATTAACCAAAGATTATTAAAAAATAAATAAAAATGTAATTTCTTGAATGCATTGAGAGAGAAGAAACAATGTACCCAATCGAGCAGCATCACATCATCATCATTTGCCAGACGGGCAAGATCGAATGCCCTTTGTCCAGTAATAAGTTCCAAAAGCATAATACCATACCCAAAAACATCTGTCTTCTCAGAAGACTTTCCCGTTGAGAGATATTCAGGAGCAATGTGACCTATGGTACCACGCACGGCAGTGGTAACATGTGTATCCTTGTAATCCATAAGCTTAGCCAGCCCAAAATCTCCCACAACTGCCTCAAAATCCTCATCGAGAAGAATGTTTGCGGCCTTGACATCACGATGGATGATCTTTGGGTCACAGTGGTCGTGTAGATAAGAGAGACCTCTTGCAGATCCCAGTGCTATCCTTCTTCGTGTTTGCCAATCAAGTGGTGGTTCAGCAGGTGGGCGCTCTAAAAAAAATATAGTAGACACTGTTATTATAGAGATCATCTCTATTTTGTTGTTTATTGAAAACTAATAATAGAAAGACACTAAGCTGTAATAAATATCCCATATCCGAGACCTCTCAAAATTAAAACAGATACCATGCATGACCAGACAGTTGATCAACTAGCAGTATCTAGTAGATGTCTCTTTATTCTATAATTTTTATGGTGAATCTTACTTCACTATGTATATAGTAGAAATAAGTGATACTCCTATAGCACATGGAGTTATGGACATTGATTTTTGGGTTCTTCCATTAAATTGCCATGCAATTTATTAGCATAGATCAGCTAACATCTGACTAGATTCATAACCACAGTTCCTTTAAGGGAAAAAAGTAAGCTACCTCGTAAGCGGGAAGCGACACTCCCATTGGCCATGTAGGGATATACAAGCAACCTCTCTGTGGGGGTCATACAGAACCCACGGAGACGTAACAGATTTCTGTGCACTGCCATACTAATCATTTCCACCTCTGTTTGGAACTGGAGCTCTCCACCGGGCGTCCTCTCCTCCTTCAACCTCTTGACGGCCACCAGTGTACCATCTGCAAGCCGTCCTTTGTAGACTTTACCAAAGCCACCTCTTCCAAGTATGTTCTTGTTGCTGAATCCGTCAGTGGCAACTTGCAACTCTCTAAGTGAGAATCTCTTGAGCTGGCCAAGATGAACCTCTGGGTCCTCCTCAGCTGAGAGGGAAATCGATATATTAATTATAAGGTTGCTTTTATTTCTTTTGCTACTTCTTAAACAGAGAAGGCTCACAAGTCTGTATTCCTCGTCAATGGAGGATTTGAGGTCTATTTTGCAAACTACCCATTGCATTATTAATTAATAATTACTAATTACAGATAAACATTACATGCTGGTGATTGAACTAATAGGAAGGTTACTTAAGTTAGCCATACTAAATTTGTATTGCTACATAAGGTGTGTTGACAATAATTACCAGGTACATCGAAGAAGTGTTCCTGTGGTTTTCTGCGGCGCCACCATGCAAAAGCAATGGCAGGTGCAGCAAATAGCAAGGCAGCACCAGCAGCAACACCACCAGCAATTGCTCCAGTGCTTGATGCACTATTTCCTGTTTAAAATGAAAATTAATGAATGAGAGTGCCAAGGAAAAAAAAAAGAGTCATCATAGATATTACATACCTTGAGATTGCACTGGTGTAGGAGGGTTATATGGAGGAGGTGGAGAAAATGGTGGGGCACCAGGGCAGGGTTTAGTGGTGCCAGGACCACATAATAGAGGGTTATTTGCAAAACTGCAAGTTGAATTTGAAAAACGAAGTTATAGAAATTGGAATCAATTAGGGAAGTAAGACAAAGAAAACAAACTTGATTGGAGTTGTTACCTGATGGGGGTGAATAGTGAAAAGGAACCGGTTGAGGGAACTTCTCCAGATAAATTGTTATTTGAGAGATCCCTGTTTGAAATATATGGAATTGTGAGTTATAAAAAAGAGAAAAATAAAATTAATTAATAAGGAAAAGATAAACATAACTTACAGAACTTGGAGAGCAGTGATGCTGGTTAAAGATTTTGGAATTGAACCAGAGAGACTGTTGTTGTTAAGCCGACTGCAGGAGTTTTCCAAAGTAAAAATGTTATTTTCTATATATTTATTACAGCAGTAAAGTTGGCAAAAGGGCAAGCAGAAAACTTCCGCCCATAGGCAGCCTAAGCCTCATTCGTGTTAAGTAGAGATAATAATGAGCACTAACAGTTATTCACAAAATGGCAAACCGAAAAGTATAGAAGATATAACTTTCCATGTTGCAACACACATTTGGCATATTTGGAGTTTACAGTTAGCGACGGTATAAGACCTCGTGATGATGAGGTTTACATTTACCTTTATGCACTAGAAAGGCTCCTAGAATTATAATAACATGAATGAAAAAATTCTGACAATAATTTCATTGCATTGAAGGAAAATCATGAGAACACTTACAGAAATCTTAGCCTGGATAAGTTTCCAAGTGAATCAGGAATTTGTCCAGTAAAGTTGTTCAAATACAGATCCAAGCTCACCAAGTTTGTTAGGTTTCCCAATTCGCTTGGAATTATGCCACTTATGTTGTTGCTATATAGCTCCCTGTCACATGACGTCATATTAGACACTTCTATTGTCTGTAACAAACCCAAAAATTGTCCTATCGACAAATGTTCAACATATTGATACAGCATCTAGTTTAAAACTGGTAAATTTGTGAGTTAGGTAGATGACATGGACGGCACAAGAAAAACATCAAAAGAAAGAAAGAGCAAGATTAATTATGATAATATCAACAAAGTAACATGCTATAGTAATATGCCACTTCTTACTCCCACAAACCAACCAAATACTCGAGTCAAAGCTAAAATTATCCAAAATTGAAAAAGAATCTGGATTGGAACATCATATTTATGTAGGGATCAGAACTTACAAGTATTGCAGATTTTTCAGCTGCCCTAATTGTGGGACAAGGGTACCGGAAAGCGCAGCATTTCCGAGATCCCTGAGGGGAAAAACAAAGAAAAATCAAAACATAAAACCTGCATAAGCTGCATAAAGCTTCTTGGTTATAAGTTGTCAAATACTCTAAGAGAAGACTTACACTCTAATGACACTGTTATCATTGTTGCATGTGACATGGAACCATGTGCAAGGGTTAACCAGTGTGGGATCCCAACTCTGAAGCACATTGTTAGGATCATTCAAATTCGTCCGTAAACTGTGCAGAGCATCACCTGCAGTATCAGTGAAAAATTGTCATTTTATAAAATTAATATAGAAACTGATATTGTAACTATGTACAAAATCATAAATCATAGGACCAGAATTTAAGGGAACAAATGAATTTCAGTCCTCAACAGGAAAAAACCGTGAAAATGAAACATTATTAACAAAGTTTGAATTGGATCAGTCCTTCTGATTAACAGGAAGTAAATGAAAAATGCAGACAAATTTTCAGAATATGGGTAAAGAATAGAAGAGAGATCTGACTGGTCTCTAATTGATGTAACCACGTTTTAAGTCAAAATTTAAATCAATAAAACAAATAGCTTATTATACAACTCAAGCTAGCTCCTAGTTTGTCATGTAGGTGGATAGCTCCTTTTTTTAGAAAAAAATGGGAAGAAAAGTTTAGCCAATTATTGGTTCAAGAACAAGAGGGTAACCCAAATTGGAGTAGAAGAGCTAAATAGACCAGGACTTATTCCTTTTGAAAGTATTACAGATTTCATGTTCCATCATGAAATTAACTTCCAGTAGCAAAATCACACTATAAATGCCACTTAAGTAGCTAATTAATTTTTGAGAGTGATAGTTTAGATTTTCTTTTAATTATTCCATAAATCTAGTAAATTTGATGATAAGATATCTCGAATGAAAACAAACTAAAAAGTATGCAAATCTCTATACAGGGAAGTATATATATAACAGTAACAAACTAAAAAAAATACTTCTGAAAGCCACACAATCTCTCTGCTCTAATTGTTATTCAAAATAGAATATGAAACTATTATTGACAATGTCTTTAAGACCAATACTTCCAATTTCCATACTTAGCAGGAAAGATACCGCTATATTGTAATAGTCAAAATTCTCCTACAATTTCTAGTCAATCCTGAAATAAGCCAAAAAGCACATAGCTATCCATACACAAACAGATCGGCCAAAAATAGGACTACATCAATAAGTAGCAAGCTTTCCAGGAACTACTACTCACCTTCCATATTAGCGCCAACTCTAGCGAAAGGGTGAAGTAACAGGATCATCCACAGTAACCAGGACCACAGCTCACCCCGCACCGCCATTTCAAACCAACGAGAAGACACTCTTCTAATGCGCCAGATCCATATCCATTGCCCCAGCTCCGAGAAGAAACCCTGAATCCCAGCTCAGAATAAGCTCGAATCCATCGCCATTTCAATGAATAGAGACGCCGATCCGATCCACACCACAGACGACGCGTCACTCCACGATCGAAAGGGATCGAGGATTCGAAAGCGATCCAGACCAGATTCGACCAGACTTTATGGCTTTTTATCTCCCTCCTTTCTCTCCCCCTTTCCTCTTCCTCTTCCTCTCTCTCTTTCTCTGGGCTTTTACTTTTTCAACTGATAAGAATGTAATTTTTTTTTTCCTTTTTGCCTTATCTCCTTTCTTTTGAGCCTTTGAGTGAAATTCGCCAGCTAGCTTTTAAATTTCATTTTCTTTTGTTGGCTTTGCTGGTCAGAGCTCATAAGTGAGGGTTTTGGCCTTTCGCGTGCAGAGAGCTGCCGCTGACCGTGACACCCCTGCCCGTTGCGGCGTTGCCCGTGCGAAAGATCTTTTGTTTCTTTTTCTTGTGTCGTAATGTATAGACCCTACATTTGTTATTGCTCTCTTAATGTTAATCAAGAGTAACAAGTTTTGCGAATAATTCGGATTTGAACTAACTGAGAATCAATCAGTGAATACAGTAATTCGTGAATTAAACGGTCAGTTTGTGAATTATTCACGAATTTTACGAATTCCACGTTTTATCCGTGTTTTTATCGAAAAAGCTTGTCGCTCTGTGCACCTGTCCACGATTCCATTTATGCTTTATGTCAATGTGGCACCATTTTATGCATATGTGTGGTAGCAGACCCTACCACCTGGTGAGGCACGAATTTTTAAAAATATTAGCGGTACACTTTCAGGATAACAATATGTATTAAAATCTTGATTATTTTAAAATTTTATCAATGATCACAGTATTGTTAAATCCAAAAACAATTAAAGGTCTCCTAATGTAAATGTGGTGTATTACAAAACTTAAAATAATTTTGAATTATATCTGAATTATTTCCGAATCACGAAATTTTACCTCGTCAAACCTTTTCCGAACTATTAAATTGTCACCATGACGCTAATTACGCTATCAAGCCTACTTTCAACGGACAGACGAATGCAACATAATAGAATGCCACATGGAATAAAAAACACAGAGACACGAGAGAAAGAGACGGAACGGGGGGCACCACGGCAGTACGGTCAAAGTCGTATGTCCCGAGTGTGCCACGTCAGAATCAGTCAAAAACCGAGGAAAGGAAAGACACTGCGCTCGTGCGTAATTTAATACAAAATAGACGTCCCAGATGAAAAGCGGGAGGTGGGTTACCTAACATGGAATTAATCAGGGCCGTGCAAAGAGGGGGCCCCGCTAATCATTTGAGTTCTTTAATGTGGAACCGGGTCACGGCGCTGGGATGATTAATCACGATTAAGGCAAATGGGATCTTTGATTAATTGCGCTCAGGCGTACTTTATTTAATTTTTAGATGCTAGAACAGTGAAAAGGTGCATGGTCGTGTTTATCGCAAGTACAGAATTGCTTTTGGTTAAAAAAAGTAATCGCTAGATTTTAACTATTTATGAGAAATCGATTCTCCAATCAGGTTTATAATATGCGGCTTAATTAATTCCTATGTGAAAAATGTTACCTCAATTATACAAAAGACTAATTCTCTATTATATAACATACTTAATCCCCATGAACAATTTCCTATAAAGATTTGGGCAAAAATATTAAATAGCTATTTAGCTAAAATTTAAAAGGTTGAAATTCAATTTCACAGATATGATCCACATGATATATACACCAGTGTTCTAAATAGCGCGCTATAGCGTTTTTGGACCCTAAACGCTAAGCTATGGCATGAAAATACGCTAATTGCGCTACGGCCACTATAGCGGTAATAGCGGTCCGCTATAGCGCATAGCGTGTAGCACGCTATGCATATTGGGCTTTTTTAGACAATTTATATGGGCTTAAATAAAGATCCATAAAATTTATTTTGTATAAAAAAAAAAAATAGAATGAATCATGATGCTTAAGATATTTTGTATAGAAAAAGATCGATAGTTTATGATATTATTATGGATATTTTGAACCATGGACTTTTGTACTAGTTCAATATAAATATTATAATTTCTTAATTAATTTGGTGTTATTTATTGTTCTATGAAATTTTAGATAATGTTAATATATAGTACAAATATATAATATAATTTTTGTAAAAAAAAAAACGCTATTTGGAATAGCTTCCGCTATAGCTACGCTATTCGCTATAGCTTTTTTTGTAGCATTCCCGCTATGACGCTATAAACGCTATTTAAAACATTGTGATACACACATATAAAAAAATTAAATAAAATTGATGCATGTTTTTATCTTAATTAATGCGCCACAGTTTAATAGATTATCAAATTATATTTAAATTATATTAAATAAATTATCCAAGCACCTAACAACATATCTATAATTTTTTTATTTTTTATCTTTGAGTTAATAATATTTTAAAAAATTATCATTAAGGTCTTATAAAAAAAAAATCATATTTTCCACTTTTTAACTATATCTTTAAATTGCTGATGATTTAGAAGCCTTTTCGCGTTCTTAGTCCATCGTACAACCAAAATAATTCAAAGAGAGATAGAAATTTAGAGGGAGTTAGGCAGGTTAGGCTAGTTAGGTTTCCATTTTATTGGGTAATATTACTAAGAGGAGGGCTCAAATGCCCCATTTCTTCATGCTCCAGTTGTATTCTAATATTTTTATTTTCAATTTTAAAGTTCAAACAGACGATTCGAACAGCTCAACATAATATCCACGTTAAAATATGATTGGAGACCAAATTTTTTATTTTTTTGGAAATTTTTTTACTATTTTTAAGATAGGTACGAAATCATTGTTTTTAGATGGTCCACAATTTCGTGAAAAACAGTGATTTTGTACCAATTTTAAAAAATAGTAAACAAAATTCCAAAAATATAAAATTTGACCTCTAAGCATATTTTAACATGGATATCATGTTGAGCGGTTCAGATCTTTTGTTTGAACTTTGAAATTGAAGATAGATATATTGGAGTACGATTGGGGCATAAAGCAATTAATGGACATTTGAGCCCTCCTCTATTACTAATTAGTCTCTAGCTGAAACCTAATTACACTCACTCGAAGTAAATTCACTGTTGCAGATTGCTTGTAATTAACAATTTTTTTTTTAAATGCTTGGTAGAGACTACCAAGTTGTATAAAATTTGTAATTAACAAATTAGTAATAGTTATTTGGAGGCTTGATCTCCATCTTTCTTTATGAATTTTTTTGGTAATATTCAATAATCAGGCCACTTTTTTAGAGAGAGAGAGAGAGAGAGAGAATAGATTAGGAAATTGTACAATTATCAAAGGTTCATTTAATTGTAATTACTCGTTCTACTTCTAGAAAAATCTCAAAAGCAGAGGTTTTTATAATGTAATTACCATGTTATATAACTTAAAATTATAAATACACATATCTAAACATGTTAATAAAAAAAAGGGGGAATCGGTTATATACCCATCAAAACTTTTGAATTTGGATATTTGCCCATATCCTATTCAAATTTGAGGTAAATTTTGAATAAGATATGGGCAAATATCCAAATTCAAAAGTTTTGATGGGTATATAACCGATTATGCCTAAAAAAAAGTATGATTTCAACCACAGTAGAGGTACTCTGCTAAATAAAATGAACACCTTCCAAAACTTTGTAATTACAAAATTATTCTAACTTTCAGCATGACAAGTAATATTAGAGCACATAAACAGTGAAATTACGGTGTTGTTTACTAATCAATAAAATTTCTAACAAAATAGAAGATGCAAGAAAGTTACATACTCTGAGCAAGAAAGAAAAGCAAAGGAAAAGTAAAAAATTATAATTATTATATCAAATCTATGCATTCAAGAATTAACATTTAGTCCAGTGATAAAGACATATGATCTCTCATGTAGAAAGTCATGAGTTCAAAATTCGAATAGGAGAAATCCATTATTATAATAACAAAAATATTAAAATAATTGAGTTGCTTGACCTCCGACCTTTACTTAAAAAAAATGAAAGTCTTATGCGGCCTCTGTACGGCAACGTCTACAAAATATATAAAAGTACTAAGACAAAGACATTTAGTAAAAGTACATTTAACTCTCCCAAGTTGACCTAAATTTGTATACTTAATTCACACAGCTTCTTTTCCAAATTTCTTTAATTATTATCAGCATTGACGGCCCAAATTTGACCGAATAAAAGTGATTTCGACTTTCAGAGATAATTTTTTTAGTTTGGTCTGTGCAGGAGTCGGTGAAAAACAAATTTTAAAAATGAACGAGGATTACAACAAATACAAATCGAACTAAGATGTTATGTTTTGAAAATAAAATAACATATCTGTAAAATTACAAGTAAAGATATTGGCAAACCTGATTTGACTTCGTGCAGTAAATCAGACATATAATTTTTCTTTTATCTCTATTGTTGGGCACTGCGTGAAGTGAAACTAACTCAGTCAATATCTTTATCTAAAAATATAGTCCAAATTTAAAAATACTGACAAAATATAATTAAAGAGACCTACTGTACCTAAATAGGATATAATGAGCTAGCAATATTTTTTTTTGTATAGTTTGATGAGAAAAGAATAGGACGTCTATTAGACTCAAATTCGGGTTTGATGGACATCGCTTCCATCCGATACATTCAAGATGCGTCCATGCATCCGCACAAATATTGAAGCGGGTATGCACAAATTTTGCAGCGGCATGCACACATATTGACGCAGATTGGATAGAAGCGTTGTCTATCGAACCTATGGAAGTGTATCCTCACGAGCATAGTGACAAGACTCGCGAGAAATTCGCGTATTATTCGTTTTTTCGACGTTACCGAACCGAACTCCGAATAAAATGCAGAAAACGTATAATACATTTTATTTGCGAATAAAACGCGTATAAAACGCGAAATTTTTTTTTTGAATTTTTTTGAATTTTTTTTTTTTACTGATTTTTTGGGGGGTTTTTTTTTTTTCCCTTCCTTGTTGTACCGAATCATTCTTGAATTATATCCGAATCACGAATTTTTGATCTCGCCGAACCGAACCCAAATTTTTTATTTGTGACTATGCTCACGAGTAACACATCACTCTGTACAATCCCAATCGAGCGATGCTTTTATGGAATAGCATTAGATGCACGTGTAAGAGAGATCTTTAAGATTCATGACAGGTTAAATCGGACGGCTGAGATTCCTCATTATTCATGATAGGATATCCTACTGGATCTGAACTCTCGGACCTACTCCCCTTCCCTGACCCAAGTACCTAGAAAGAAAGTTCCTTCCGTAATGGATCAGGCAGCCCTGATATAATTATCATTAAAAAAATAATTGACCTGGTAATAACCCCACCGTATTGGCTTCCCCACTGTACTGGATAATAGCCAGTTGCTAAAATAAGATTCTCATTAATCAAATCATGCGATAATTAGCTGATTCAAAACAGACATGAAGATAGCGACACTGTTCCAGACTCCAGACTAGTGTATTGGGTTGTTGAATTACCTAACGCATAAAGACAAAATTAGTAGTTTAGTACGGAGATATTGTTTTAATCAGTTCTTTTTTGGGCCATTTGTCTGCACTAATCAAGATAACCGGCCTAAATTGGGCTTGTATGAGATAATCAGTATTAACAGGGCTGGCCCAAAATTTCCCATGCAATCTAGAGAGCGCTTGGCACCGAAGAGTATGCTCCACAAGAGTTAAACCCAGTGCAATACTTGATTGAGTAGAATAAGATCTGAATCGTCAGTTTTAGTTTGGCACGAATTTCAAATGGACCTCTCTATATCTAAATAGGCACCGTATTACTTTTGGTCTGGCTGGTATATGAGGGGAGACAAACTCCGCAAGAGGTGACACGAGGGAAAGGAAAGGGAACGGAGGGGAGATTGGGGTGAGAATCTGTTGCGACCCGGGTACTGTGAACAGTATCCTGCAATTCCTAATTTTTCAAATCCAGCTGTCGAATTGTTTCGAGATACATACACTGAAAAACTAGCTGTTTTGAGATACGTGCACTAAAAAGTTGGACGGCTGGATTTGGAAAAGCAGGGATTGCAGGGTTACTGTGCTTAATATTCGGATCGTAGCAGATCTCAATCCGGGGAGATTGACCTGACCGCAATCCGTCTGCGCTCAGCTACTTGATCTATAACAATAAAATTGGAAGGGGCGCGAAAAAGGAATAGGGATCTGCTGCGATCCGAACATTGAGCACAGTAACTCTGAAATTCCTGCTTTTTTAAATTCCAGCCGTCCAACTTTTTAGTGCACGCATCTCAAAATAGCTGATTTTTCTGTGCACGCATCTCGAAACAATTCGACAACTGAAAAAGTAGAAATTTCAGGGTACTGTTCACTGGTGAAGGATTGCAGCAGATTGTCTTCCCACGAAAAAGGAAGGAAACGGAGGTGAAATCGTTGTATATATAGTTTGAGCGATTTTTCTCACTGATGTCATCTCCAAAATCGGAATGTATAGGATGTGACATTCTTTACCTGTCCTCTCTGCCTAACATTTATTTCATTTACTTTATACACTCCGTTTTGAGGACAGTCTTAGGTTAGTTCAATTAGATATCAGTAATCTACATATATGTTAATTGATGGTATAATCAGGGTTGTCTGTCATGACCAACAGGTAGACACAATGGAATTTTTTTTTTTCTCAATTCTCTAGTACCTTTTCTTTGTTGTAATTCCAACTAAAATTGGAGAAGGGAGAATAAAGATGTGAGAATGAGGAAATCCCCTTCATCAGAATTTAAAAGTGTACTTCTGAGTTAATTTTTACAAAAAAAATAAATAATTAAGCGAATTGATGGTATATCAATCTTGTTTTTTTTGGTCTCAGTTAGTTGTAATTTGCAAATAACAAAGAAAAACTGAGTTCCTGCAAATATGATAATATCGGGGTTTTTTCTGAAACTACTGAAATCAAAGATGATGAACTGAGGTTCCCAATTCCCATTGCAGTCACCGTTATAAAAGAAGCCACAAATTTTTTGTCTTTTTTTTTTAAAATCGGAAACCATTTATGCTTATACGAATAATTTGTACCTTAATTTTTTTTCTGGAGTAAATTTTTATTTATTTATTTTTAAGTACAAGTCCGTAGATTAGGGGTGCAAACGGATCAGATAATATTCGACTGTATCCGGATCTGTATCCGAAAATTTGATACGGATATACGATATCCGAATATCCGTGCGGATACGGATATGATTTTGAATTTTAATTATCCGTATCCGAAGTAGATATATATCATATAGTTTAATATATATTATGAAAATATTTATGTATATATCTACGATATCCGATATCTGATCCGTATCCATACATATCCATTTAATATCCGATCCATATCCGTATCCGAAAAATAAAAAAGAATACGGTTTACCACTATCTTATCCGTATCCGATCCGTTTGCACCCCTACCGTAGATACACAGCCCGACTCGCACAACCTCATAGTAAAACACCAACCGAGCCACTGATGTAATTTAATAACCTTAGTATGTGCACTAAACTAATTAGTTATTTCCTCCATCAGATAACTAATATAAGAAGAATATTAACCTTAGTATGTGCACTAAACTAATTAACTAAATGACTGTTTTACATCATAGACACTAAGACACGGAGATATTGTTTGGACCTAGATCTCTTTTGTTTTGAAGAAATGATCAGACTTTATACTTTTTTTGTCCTGATTCTTCCATTATTGTTGGATGTGACTGAAAGAAAGAAATATGAACATAGGCAGCAGTACTTTCTTTTTTTGGTGGATATGATGCAATGGAAAAAAAAAATGGAAGACTTACTATGGAATACCGACATTGAGATCATGCACATGAGATACTCCAAAACGTTCCCTTGCTTCTTTATTCGTTTGGTATATCTGTTGGATCTCTACTTACGGTACTAGATGGATATATACTTTCCCTGTTCACCACTGGCATATAAAGCAAAATATCGAGATCAAATAGAAACACAACGACACTTGAAAGATGAGGAATAAGTGCAAGAGTGACCGGTGCAAGTGGGAGTTGGTTGCGGGAGCTACAGGCTTTGGTAATGCTTGGGCCAGTACGAATACTAAGGGAAAGTACACATGCCACGATGAGGCATCCATATTAGATCATGCGCAGTTGACGTCAGCTGTGGTCGCAAACTGCATAAAAATGTCATTGGAAAAAAAATATTGATATTAGTATCTGAGCTATCAGCGTCTTGATTGTTGAAAGGTACCAGGGCATCGTCCCAAAGTACAACAAACTGTGGCGTGGTAGAAAGTTAGTGATTGTCCGGGCATTTGATAGTTGGGAGGGGTCTTACGGGTTGATTGTCCCTTTGTTGGAGGCAATCAAAATAGCAAATCCGGAAACCCAATATAAAATTGTTTCAAAGCCAACCACCACTACAGCAAATTGGGTTATCAGCGACCGGAATTCCGGTCGCAGAAACTAAGGTCGCCGGTCGCTGATACCCAACCCGGTCGCAGAAAGTCAAATACGGTCGCTGAAAGACCGGTCGCTATAAGCATTGTCGCTGATACTCTTCTGATGACGTCACCGGTCGCTGATCTACATCACCCGGTTGCTGATAATCTTTTGCGACCACATTTTTTTGGTCGCTGTTGTTTTTTTCTGACGTCAGCAAAAACGTTCTGCGACCAAAGGTTACGGTCGCTGATACACAACCCGTTCGCTGATACTCAAATTATCAGAGACTAATATTTACGGTCGCTGATACTTAAAACTGGTCGCTGATACTCGTCTGTCAGGTTTTTAACATTTTATTATATTATTTAAATTTGCACCATTTAATAGTTGGTACGACACGTACCAACATATATGTCGTAATGTCAAGTAGTACAAATAAACATAAACATATAACAAATAAACATCAAACATAATAATAGTAATGTCAAGTACCATAAACATCTATCAAAATGTCAACATTTCAGTTAAGGTAAACAACATATAAATTAAGCTAACTAAACAGAAAACACAAAGATTATCCAAAACAGATGGTACAATCATCACAGCTAGTATAAGAAGACCATGAATCAGTAGAATTAACCAGTAGAACTAGATGTATTAATTAAAGGCAGAGATAGCAGTAGCATCTAATTAAAGCTTCAATTTCAGCAACAATAATCATACTTTATCATTGCCCCAATTACAGAAAATCTAAATTATATGGCATTGCCCCAATTACTTTATCATTGCCTAATTACTAACCTATATAAGGTAGGTTAGCAATGGGGCAAATTTAAATAAATGAACCCATTACCTAATTTCATTGCCTAATTACTTTATATAGGTTACCAATGAAAATCTAAAATGGGTTAATTACCTAATTTAGATTTTCTAAATTAAACACCACAAGTGGAATGACATTCCAGAAAATCTAAATTAGGTAACGGTGGCACAAAAAATAAATGAACCCATTAGCTAATTATAAAGTAGGATTATCTATCCTCACCTTTGTTAAAAAAAATTCCAGATCCACCAGTCAATATACTAAGTGAAAACTAATTTAGATGTTGTCATCTCTTTTGTACTTAATAGTAATAAACCTACCAAATGGTAGTAGTCTGGTACTGTACCAAACTACAACAACAATCCAATCCAAAAAATAATTTGGCTGATGAATTTTGCAAAACTCAAAGGACAAACTAATATATTACAGCTGTATCTAACATTTATCTAACCTTTATCTAATCAGCCAAATAGAAGGAGGAGGCGAATCCTTTGATCAGCGGGTCAGACAGCGGGTCGGACAGCAGGTCAGACAGCGGGTCGGGGTCAGAGAGATCAGCGGTCGGGGTTAGAGAGAGAGGTCGGGGTCAGAGCGCGGGTCGGGGTCGGAGACTTCCAGCTTCAGGCGGGGTATGCGAGATGATCGAGGCCGAGCGCCGGGGCTTCGATCGGGAGGCAGGGGCTTCAATCGCTGCTTCGATCGGGAGGCCGAGCCGCGAATTTCTTTTGTTTTATTTTTAGTAGCTAACCTAACGCGGGAGACGAGACAGAGAGAAAAGGAATCGCGCGTTTTTTACAGAAACTTTTCTGCGACCGGGCAAATTTGGTCGCTGAAAGGTATTTTCGCCGGCAGCAGAAAGTCTCGTCGCCAAAACCATTCATTTTTTTATTTTTTTTGGGAGAAAATTACTATCAGCGACCGGCGATTTCATTGGTCGCATACTGCCGGTCGCTGATAAGATAGTTTGCTGTGGTGCACTAAGCCAGGGTACCGGTATTTCATGAGGGAAGCATGGGCATGGGGACCATATATAGAAGCAGTAGGTCATATCAGACCCGTCATCAGCATCGATGCTTGTTTCTTGTCAGGTAGATACAATAGTAAGATGTTGATTGTAACCAGATATGCTGCGGAAAATCAATTTATCCCGCTAGCATTTGGACTGGTAGAGAGCGATAATTTTGAGAATTGGGAGTGGTTCATGAAGTGGGTGTGGGAGTTTGTAATTGGTCCAAATAGATTCATGTGTGTGGTATCTGACCGGCACAAGGGCGTAAAAAATGTGTTCATACAAGATAATTTGGATTGGTCCGAGGAGAACGGGGAGTGTGCTCACCGCTACTGCTCTCAACATGTGTTTGAGAATTTTGGAAAACACACTCAGATAAAATTGTTTCCAAATTTTTCAAGATCATGATTCGAGAAGATTACAAGAAAGCCTTGATGCAATCAGAAGGAGAAATCCTGATTGGTTGACATACTTGGATATATGTGGCAAGTATAATGAAAATGACGAGAGAGAACCGTCTAATCCATGGAAGATGTATCAAGCTATGGACAACGGGGCTAGTTGGGCTATAATGACTAGCAACGATTCTGAATCTCTCAATAATGTCTTCAAAACTTCTCACAAGTTTGTAATTTGTAATTCTCGTAGGTTATGTTTATTCTTGTTTTTAGGTTCTCTTTATTTAATTGTAATTTGTAATTCTCGTAGGTTACCAGTTGCTGTAATTATTGAGGAGATGTTCTACAGGTGTGTCAACTGGTTCGTTGAAATAAGAGAGAAGGCCGTGCAATGTCAATTAGAGGGTTAGCTTTATTCTATTCGTGTGCATGAAAAGCTAACGAAGCTCATCAAGATGACTAGTAAAATGATCGCGATTGCATTCGGCCATTATGGAGAATTTATGGTGACCTCACATGGTGAGAAAATCTCATTTGACATAGTGAGAGGCAAATGGGTGTACACGTCTCAAACTACATGTACAAGGTCATTTCAAAGAACGACAATGAGGTGGAATGTGCGTGCCAAAAGTCTCAGCTCACCGAAATACCATGTGTTCATGTGATGGCGGTGTGTTATCTAAGGTACAAGTCTCTAATAAGAATTTCATAATCATTACTATAATTAAAAATGACATTACTTACAAATGTGTGAAACATATAGGAACTTGGATTCAAATGTCTTCGTAAATTACTACTACAATATTCAAACACTCATTGACACATGAAGTGGTGAATTTCACGTGTATGACAATCAAAGTGATTGGCCGACGCACGAATGAGCGATCTTAGTTCCAGAGCATCGGTTAGTGAAGTTGGGTAGGAGACGGCACAACCGGATCCAAATGTGGATGAACATACTAGAAGGAAGACAAAAGGGTCAGCAGACCAACAGAGCAACCCTCGAAAAGAATGCGAGAAGGAGAAGGGATGCTAGAAACCGTACTCAATAAGGTAATTTTTTTTAAAATCACATGTCACAAAATTAACAATTATTGTAACAATCGATATTTTTTTTTTCTGCAGTTTCATCGTTCAAGAGGTGGTTATGTTATGCTTCATATTTTTTTTCTGCAACAATATTTCAATTTGTTTTTTTAGATGAAATGTGTGTTATGTTGTAGTAGACTTTATGTTGTGTTGCAGTAGGATTTATTAGTTATGTTGTAGTAGATTTTATATTGTGTTGTAGTAGAATTTATTTGTTGTGATTTTATTTGTACTATTTTTTAGTTAAAACTAGCTAATTTTTAGTTTTTCTATCCTTCAAGAAAAATAAAATTATAAAGCAAATAAAATTCATCATCCAAAACAAAATTCATAATTCCAAAACAAAATTCATAATTTAAAAATTGCAAAACAAAAACAGAACAGAACAAAAAAAAAAAAGGTTGGTACACACCCTGGGGAAGTGTACCACTTGATACGTGCCCCCCCCCCCCAGTTAGAGCACCAAATGGTACCCTTCCCTAGGGTGAGCACCATTCTAATTTGGTGCGCTCCCCCAGTCCGCGTGGGTGGTATTTGTTGAAATAAATTGATTGGGATGATATTTGTTTAATTAGGATTTTATAGGGTGGTATTTGTTTAATTAGGATTTTATAGGGTGGTAATTAAAAAAATTTCGGACTTCCCGCTTGCAGTTGCTGAGGCCAAAACAAGGAATTCGGATCGGTATTTGGTGCAATAAGTAAATCCGTACCATTCTTTTAACTTGGCACAAATCTCAAAGCGCACCCCTACCATTTCTATAGTACAAAATTGAGTTTGGCCTGGCTAGAATTAATTTGGACTGTCCATTTGTATAAATTGCATCTCAGATACCTCGGCCGTCCATCAGTGCGAGTGCGTAGCGCGCCTGTTGAGAGATTTTTTATATTACACCTAATAATTGCTAATTTTCATATTGCTTAGATCGTATTTAGTCGGTAATTGTGTCATTGCATCATAAGAAGTCTCTCTCTTATAATATAATATTTTTACTATAGATACGAAGGTATTCAAAATAAAATCATGTACCTTTCTTTGACATAAAGCAAAAACAAAGATTGTACTAATAATATGTATAATAAAAATATTATACGAAAAAGAATAATATCGAAAAAATATATAGGAAATACATGTATAAGAAATTTTGACTAAAAAATACTCTAAATAAATCTGTAATAAACACAATAAAAAAGAATTGGAAATAATTTTTAATTCATAGAAAATTTTATTTCAATATTGTTTATATCGTGCTTAGAAGATACAAATAATAAGAATAATATCAAATAAAAATAATAATTAAGAATAATAAAAAGTTAGCTTTAACGGAACACTGCATAAATTTATATTGTTTTTCACATGATACATAAAAGGTCTTAAAGAAGCTAAAATTTGGGAAATATAAACAAAACGGGAAACTTATAATTAGCTAAACTATCTGTGTAATTTTTTTATGAATATTTAGAAAATATAGCAAGCAAATAAAAACAAACTTTGAGCTATATAGTGTAATATTTTCTAAAGCTTATTTGACAAAATAACCAAATCAATTATCTTGGAAGTAACAATATATTTTTTCTTAAAAAAATTAAGCATTATTTCTAACTTCAAATAAAAGGTTCTTTAGAAATACACATATTTTTTAAGGATGTGCAATATTAAATTCAAAAAAATTGTATATATTTTTGAGATTCCATTAACAAAAAAGAAAAAGGAAAACGCTCAAACCTATATACAAATAGAGAGCTGTACAAGTTTGAAGTATAAAATTACTAATCTGACATAATTTGCAAATTTTATAATTTCAGGGGCCTTTACCAAAAACTGTAATTAATTTTTTTCTGTTCAAAAGTATTTTGGAGGTCTCTGCGGAAAAAGTTTCGCTGATTCCATGTTGCGAGCAACTAAACAACTAATAACCATGAAACCATCCTTAAAATAAAATACCACAAGGATGAAAGCACAAATTATCAACTGAAAATAAAATATCACTAGGGGGCTGACCAAGTGGCGGTCCCGAGAGAAACATACTTGGAGATTGAACAAATCCCTCCAACACGAGAAAGAATCTTCCATTCAAAAAACAACAAATCTGAAAGCATCAAAGCTGATGCATTTCGATTTTGGAAACTAATGATAAAGCCATGTTTCAATTAAAGGCTCTCACCGAGCCGGTTTTGGAACAAAAACAATTCGGGATTCAGACTCCTATCCAGAGCCAATCCGAGATTAAAGAAAATAGAGTCCATGATCTGTCAACAACTCGACGAGAGTCCAGCTCGGACTCGGCTTACGGTCAACGCTTCGTATCCCTACACGACGGGTGTGAATTAGTAACAACCTTCTATACGATCGTCACTGCTCTTATGCAAACTCCCCTAACCGCTCTGATATATGACAACGCAGAATAATGATTAGGAGATGACCTATTTAAGAAAAAAAGCTCCATGGAACAGGTGCTGGTCTTTCCGACAAGGCGAAGTATCATACATGATAGATTCCGAATACCTCCTCATTCTCCCACTCCGAGAACCAACAACCCACTTTCCAAACCTCGACACGTTTCCTCGAGACGGGACAAGCCCAAATCTAGACATTCTTACATACAGCCTACTCTCCTCGAGATAGAAAGTATCAAATATGTACTTGTAAACTAAATTTTATTATTTTTTAGAATTTTTTAACTATTTGTTTAGATGAGTAGAAAATCACTGAACCATAAAAAAACTATAATTTTCTAACCATCTAAACAAATAGTAAAAAAAATCTAAAAAAAATGTAAAATTTAGTTTTTAATTATTTTGAATCATATTTAAGATTTTTAAAATATCAAAACCGACAAGTAATGTTTAGCTTTCGCGAGTCTTCTATACCTATATTTATACGGATATATCAAACATTCTGATAAAATCTTCTAAAAATATATTTGCAGTAGCAAACTGCAAAGCTGAAACACAGCTGCATCGCCAAAAGGCCAACACATGTATAAATATAAAAGGTTTTGCACGTCTTTTATTTAAAAAAAAATAAGAAAAAGGAAGTTTTGCAAGTGTAACGCTTGAGCATTGAACTTTTTCATGAGAATAATTTTAGGTGTTCCCCACTCCTGTAAAGATGCCATAAATTTGTAAAGTGGCATCCTCATGACCTGTTCATTGGGTTTCGATCCGTTCATTTTATTGCAAAAACAATGAGATAGTGTTGAAAAATCTATGGATTATTGGTTTGGATGGCATACATAGTGACAGACTGACAGTGCATATCGCATTTGACCAATGTCTCTAAACTAATTCAGATAACTCTGCAGATCTTTGTTTCAGATGGGAATATTACATGTAATTTTCACCCCTAAAACACCTCCCAATTTATTTTTTCAATTTTTTAATAAAATCTGAATGTGCAAATGTGCATTGTGCAATAGTGCGCATTGGGCAATAGTCAAATTTACATATCAATGTCAAAAAAATGAGTCCTTATTGAAACAAGTGTCCATCGCTACAATAAATTCACATTGACAGACACAATAAGTAGGAGTTGGCTACGGTGCTATGCATAGCATAGAGAGCCTCCGTGCTACGGCTCAATATTTGAGTTTTCAAAATTCTTACGGTCAATCTGAACCGTTCAACATGATATTCATATGAATATGTACTTGCAAACCAAATTTTATATTTTTTAGAATCTTTTTACTATTTTTTTAGATAGGTAGAAAAACACTTGATCTGGATGGTACATAATTTTCAGATCAAGTGATTTTCTACCTATCTAAAAAATAGTAAAAAATGTAAAATTTGATTTGCAAGTACATATTCATATAGAGATCATGTTGAACAGTTCGGATCGACCGTTAGAATTTTGAAACTCAAATATTGAGCCGTAGCACGGAGGCCCTTTATGCTACTCGCAGCATATTAGTAATTTCCCAATAAGTATGTATCAACACAATAAACAAGTGTGTATTCTAAGATATGTAAAAAAGTTCATGAAAGTGTTTAGGAAATGACTTCACGAAGAATGCTTATTAGGTCTGTTTCTTTTTTTCTTTTCTTATAATCTATCAGCTTGTTTCAACAACTCTTTAATTAGTTTTAATCTAAACCGACCAATTTGAACAAGATCTGCAATTAATTTATATCACTGCTGTTAAAGGCTTCCGTTTTTGTTGCTATTTTGGTTTTAGATTACAAAAATGCCTTGGTCTTGTGCTCCTAGCTATCGATCTAAAATGAACACATTAAATTATATATTTTTTAGGGAAAGAGAGGTTAAATTTCTCTGTTTTTTTTTTTTTTCATAAACCTCAACGAGTACTAGATTTCGAACATAGGACATTATGTACATAAGGTATTGTCTATTAGGATAGACTTGGTTCTCAAATGAACATTTTTATTTATATGACTCTGTCAAAAACCACTTTTTCTATAGAGAGTATCAAATCAATCTGACTTTGTCCTTTTAAATTTAGTGGTTCGATCAAGATGAGGACATTCTGTACAACAAGTCCCTTGGTTGATAAAAATAATCAGATATCGAATACAACTTTTCGCTCTTTGAGATTAAAAGGCGATAAGAACCCTAGAGCCGCCACAGACCCTCCAGCCCCTCTCCTACCCTGCCCACACTCCACACCCGTCTGCCCTCTTTGCTACTTTTAGACCTCATCTTCAACACATCATTCTCTCCTCTCTCTCGTTCGGCTCTACCTCTTCGCGGAGAGGAGAATGAGGGAGAGGGGAGGGAGCCAAACGGAGCCGATTGGAGTCGGAAGCGCTGTATCGTCGGAGTTAAGAGTGTAGAGTCCTCATCTTGATCGGAGCGTGACGGTGAGTAGATCCGGTTGTCGGAGCGCGGTAACGGTCGAAAAAAGGGATCCGGTTATGGAGCAAGATGAGAATTAAAGTATTATAGTGATTATGAGTGTATCTAAGTAGAATTAGAAGAGGAGATTTAGTAAAAAAGTAGATCTAGAAGTTTAGATGGTGATTAGAGTAATTTTGAGTGATTTAAAGAATTTAGTGAGAATAAAGAAGTAGATTTAGAAATTCTTAAAGAAGACTATTTTTAGAGTTAGGCTATTCGGATTAGCTTACTCATTATAAATATGTTTTTTTTTCAATCAAATTTTAGTAGGCATTAAACCTACTAACGTTAAAAAAAAATACGGGAGTGGGGATCAACAATGGACATCAGACCAAATTCCATTCAATGCTCAATCAGAGCCGTTTGATTCACTCATTTGTGCGTACTTGATCAATATGAATTTTGAAGCTGTTCACAGAGAATTCGATGCGGATCAAACACCTCTGACCGGACATCACATCGCCTCGATTGCCCTAATGGGACCTATGCAATTTTTCCAGGAACAAAAATGAATATAGCGTTTGACAAACATGCACATAACCATTGAAGCAGAGAACTAGAAGTGCTCTGTTTTCATATATCTTTTTCTTGATGGTTTGTACGACTAGAGGTCTCAACGCAAGTTCAGTAACTATGAAAATCATTGCTTCCAACCAATGAATTCAGTATTTTTCCCCCTCCCTGTTTTTATCATGGGGAAAATGGGCACAAATAATTATAAAAAGAGAAAAACAGGGTTAGATCTATCAAATACTAAAATTTCAGTCTAGAAATCCCACAAAAATATATGCGTATAGTGATATCTTTCATTACTACTAGCATAGATTTGGTGTCATACCGGTGACAAAATATTGATGTCTTTAACTGTATACTCAGGGGCGGACTCAGTGTATTCCAGAGGGGGGCAGCTGCCCCTCTCTGGATTTTGAGTTTTAGTGGAGATTTTATCGGTTTCGATCGACTCTATCTCCTCCTGAAATTTTTTTTGCCCCCCTCTGGACGTTTAATTTGTAATTCGAGTTAAATTTAGGGTTAAAATTGAAATAAATCTGTTGAATTTTTATTGGTAATTAGAATTATAAGTCAGAGCATCAGAAATTACAAGTCAAAACATTGGAAAGTATAAGTTAAAGCTTATTTTTTGTCGAGTATCCAATTGGTTAATGGATTTAAATCCGATTAGATATTTAAACCCGATTCGATATTTTTTTTGCCCCCTTGACGAAATCCTGAATCCGCCCCTGTGTATACTGAGCCTTAATGAGCTTTGGTAGTGTTATAAGCCGTGGATGTCCATCAGTCTGAACGATCAAACGGCGGAGCTAGAGCTCTATTTACTGTGCTACAAATTTTTCGGTAAGGCAGGTTGTCGATAGATGAATTAACGGCTTGTAAATTGTAATATGGTGCTGCACAGCTACACATATAAGTTATAGCGGATCAATATAGGTTTCGTTCGGTGCACGTGGCGTCCCAAGACATTTGGATTGGATAGAACGAATTCTGTGGTGAAACGGGAACATGCTGGAAGACTGGACGAATTAGGATCGGATGCACTGGAGAACAGAAACGAATATCGACCCTTCATCCGTTCAGTCCTGATCCATGTGGCCATCCATGCTGCATTTCTGTTCATAAAAGGTCTGCTACGTGAAAAACCACATTGCATTGCCGCAGAAAAATGGAAAGAGCGTTCGGGATCTTCTTCATCCTTTTTTAGGACACTAGTGAGTACAGTGACAAAAAAAAGTTCGGGTTCGGTTCGGCGAGGTCAAAATTCGTGATTCGGGTATAATTCGGGAATAATTCGGTACAATAAGGAAGGAAAAAAAAAATCCCAAAAAAGACATTAAAAAAAAAAATTTGACGTTTTTTGGTGTTTTTTTTCGCGTTTTTTTTCCGAATAATTCGTAATTCACGTTTTATACGCATTTTATTCGCGAATAAAATGTATTATACGTTTTTCCGCGTATTAAACGGAATTCGGTACAGTTATGTATAAAAAACGAATTATACGCGAATTATACATGTGTAATTCGCATATTTTGTTACTATGGTGAGTACTGAGTAGTACTCCGCGACGTAGATCGATCGCATGATCCATCTGAAACGGCCTGCAGTACTTCTTATCATAACTAAGACTCAGTTCTAGAACTAAACCACTAAAGGGAAAGGAAGGGACCCAAGGTGAAACGCGCTCAGACCGAAGCTGCCTGCGACATTCACCCGCTTTAGAAGCGAGAAAATCGGAAAGGAGAGGAAGGGAAACAGTACTGTGTCAAGAGAAACACGTACAATGTTCCAAAATCTGTCTCTTCCAATTTGAAGTGCAGAGAAAGTGAACCGAATCCTTCCTCTTTCGTTCCCTTTCTTTACGCACATTGTTTCTGAAACACAACCTAAATACTAGCAGATAAGATGCATGATATTCACATCTAAACTTTTACATATTATCTCGTATTTTATTTTTCTAAATCATGTAAAAATCACTTATATTAAATTTCGAATTGCATAAATTTACTATCATAATGCTCATCTTTTTGTACGAACATAATGAATTTAATATTTAGTAACTTTTACTGTAATTTTAAAGTATCTTTTAGTATGTTTTTAATTGAATCCCGTAAGAGTATGTTTGGTTGCAAAATAAAAATAGCTAGAATAGTCAAATCAAGAATAACTATTGTTTGTCTTATTAGAATAACTAAATCTAAAAACTTCTTAGAAATAACATATTCTAATAAGACAAAAAGTTTGAATTTACTATTCTAGCTATTCTAACCCAATCAAACACTGAATAAGCTATTCCGAATAGCTTAACTTCAAAAATAGTTTATTCTCAATCCAACCAAACATACCTTAAATACATTTAGAATCTGTTTGGTAGCAAGCATTCCTATGGTTATTCTTGGGAAAAATGAATTTACCCATATTTGTTCCCTTAAATTGTTCGGAGGCCCCAATTTCTATTCATATTACCACAACTATATATGCGTTATTTTCCTATTCTCTAACACATCGGAGCTAGAAAAAAAAACATCAACTCAGACCTCTGTTATTTTTCCCCAAATGCTAAGCTTGTGAAAAAGTGAGAAAAAAACTACACAGCGTGAAAAAAATATTATTTGTATTTCTTTAATTATCTACGTAGATCTAATATGATGTGTAATTAGGTCTTATTTTTTCTGTATCAATCGATTAATGTTCAAGCTAAAGTATACTCTATTAAAAGAAATCAATTTTAATATACTGATACATTGAAACTTTACATGTCTCAATTGGCAATATCATGGAATTAGGAGAAAAGAATAAATAGTTTAAACCTTACATGACCCAATTCTATCATTAGTTTGAGAATCTGATATATATAAAGCTATATTGATCATAATCAGTAATTAATATCAATACACTTAATATAGTTTAATTTTAGTATTACATCTTCTATAAAAAGAAAAGAAAAAGCTATCATCCTAACAAATTTTCCATTCGTTTACTGAACACTTATATTCTAAAATTTCTCATGAATTAAATGACTTTGGTTTTGACAAATTGAAATTTTCATTCCCATATTAAAATTTCTCATTCCTACAAAAAAATTTCATGTTGCCGAACATACCCTTAGTTGTTTTTAGTTTGTATCAACTATCTACCCGCATAAATGTAATGTAGTAATTTTTTTTTTTAATTCTTGGCAGTGACTACCAATTCAGTTGTAATGTAGTCAATTAACTCTTAATTTCTTTAAGAAAAACTCAATAGCACATTTACTGTGGGAAAAACATATAATCTACAACCAAATAAAGAAAAAATAATTACCCACGTATCAACTAAAATTAAATAAAATATCATCTACCACATATAATTAATACAAACAAAAAACCGGTGCAATCTATAAAGATCGATCCAAGTGGCATGAGTTTTCTAAAATATTGTTGTATAAGATATGATGGTGAATTTCTTCCTTGTTATGGGAAGGCATAGGGGAATCCATTTTCTTACATTTGCTTTTTTTTTTTTTTTGTTTCCCATTTCATATTCCAATTCTTAGTCCTTAATAATATTTATTCTGAACATATGATCAGAGTACTCTCAAGTTAAGCGAAATTAAGGTAAAACAATGTTATTAATTTAGGTGTTATGAACATTCATGCATTTAATTTCTTGGTTGGATATATAACCGGAGTCCGGAGACTATTAAAACCAAAAGAGAAGGAAGAAAGAGACAGAAAGAGTAAGGAAAAAATATTGCATGTCTTTTTGGGAACTGACTCTGCTGCTCTCCGGAGAAGAGCCAGGGTTTGCTCTTCCGATCTCAACCATTCAAAATTGTGTGAATCTGGCATGAAATTTTTTTTTTTATCGAGATACGTGATTGAAATTTTGAATGAAAAAGTTTTTTGAAGTAATTACTTCTGGTGTGGCAAGTACCAATACCAATGCGTCACAGTAAGAGGGAATTGCGCGCTGGAATGGGTTATGGGACCAATTGTTTTATCATGTCGAAGAATCAGGAAAAGAGGCCCTCTAAGCACCATTATAGAGGCAAATTTCAACGCCCACTCACACTGTTTCTTTCTTTTTAAGAATTTTTTTTCCGATTAAATTTTGTTTTTTTTTAATTAATTAAAACATTAATTCATGACATTATTATTTCTGAAATGCAAATTATTTATTTTCATATACAAATAAATTGATTCGACAAAATACTATTTATTTAATATAAAAGTACTAACTTCTCAAGTAATTTTTTTAGACATTAGATATATGCTATGATAATAGGAAGGACCACTTGACAAGGGTTTTTTTTTATAATTAATTTAAAAAATAGATTTAAATAAAAATTCAGATAAATTAAATTTTAAAAGTAAATTTATAGGTATGTTATATGGACATGTTCATAGTCTAACAATCAAATTATTGTAAGTAATGTTTGCTAATACATTAAAGACGATTAATTTTACATCAAGAGGTGTAATATCGATCGGTAATGCAAGTCGGATCGATGAACTGTGTGTCGCATTTAACATCTAGAAAGATAAATCGGTTTACCATTCTTAATTATCATAATTTATGAACTACTTAGTAAATAAGAACTTCACATATACTTGATGAATAAATGAATATTGCAAGACAGCATTCTTTGCTGCAAAGAAAGGAGCAAGCAAAATAAGCAACAGTTGCTTCTCATCAATAAAAAAAAAAAAATTCTCTTGATGCAACTATAAAAGATTGTACTTTACTATTCAATTCCGGAAAGGATTTTAGGAGTCTGACACTTCTCAACACATTAAACAATAAATTAATGCTTCTGCTGCACTTGATGCATTATTATCTAATAATTGCATGCATACTACTGAGCCCCACTTAAAAACAAATCATATAAAATGTTTACATACTCCAAAACCCACAATTGGAAGCCTTTTTTACCTTGTATATATGTACACACCTCAAGAACCTACATCTCCTAATCCCAAGCTTCATCATTATATCAATTATTATCCCTAATCATATAAGAAATGACAGACAATATTTCTCAGGTGATCTTCAACAAAAACAGGAGACGTCGCTCCCGCGCATCAAGTGAATACCTTGGAGTTCGGCGTCGGCCTTGGGGCCGTTACGCAGCTGAAATAAGAAACCCTTATACCAAAGAAAGGCATTGGTTAGGCACCTTCGACACAGCAGAAGAGGCAGCATTAACTTATGATCTATCGGCTATAGCAATAAGCGGGATAGCACGGGCTCGAACAAATTTTTATTACCCACTATTAGCATCGCCTCCAGTATTGCCAATGCCGACTACTCCACCTCCTCCCCCACCCCCTTCACCAGTGCCATCAGAGAGTGATGTTTTCTTGTCAGAGATAAGTTGTAATGAGGATGATGATTCCATGACTATAGCTGCTATCTTGCAGAGTTTTCGTCATCAATCCACAACGCCGTCATCCTCTGATCTGTACTAATAAAAGATCAGCCAAAAACATTTTTTGAAGTCATACACTATATATATATATATATATATATGATATTAAGGCGATACGTGCAAACATACTGGCAGTGCTCGCCGGATCGCCCTTCTCGAAATTTTGGTTTAGTTATCAGTTCCCTGAGAAGAGCAAAGGAAATCACAAGTGTTTTTTTTTTTTTTTTTTCTCCTTTCATGGATAGGTGCATGTGACAACCTGTTATCCATTTTGTGTTGTCACGCTTTCCTTTCTTAAATTAGATGAAGACATGATGCTCCACTTAAAATTGATCAGTGTTGACAATCGTTTTACAATATATCTTCACTCAATTAACTGGTTATTCGTCATCTATGACTGACTAATAACATGCCTTATTCTACCCTTCTATATATGCCGTAGTTGTAAAATTTTTAGACTTGTAGCTGAGCCTACCTAGTTACGTTTTCTGGGCCTAAGCACAAGTGGAGGTGTAGACAAAGGGACGCGCGTTCGAAAAACACTGTGAGTACCTCATCGGCCCAGTGGGCTGAAACTGGGATGGGCTTGGTATAGGCACGGCCTGTTTTGGGTTATTTCTCGTGAGGAGTTCACCAGAGGGAGGAATAATCATGTAGTCCAGCCTTTTTTTTGTTCAAAAGAAAAATTACTAAAAACTCAAGTAAACCTTCAGACATTATAATTAAGCATCCATGAAATATTGGAGAAATAAATTATCTAGCAGAAGGCGCCCACCCGAATTTTTATGTTAATTATTTTTCCTTTTTAGAGAGAAAAATGAAGGTCGTGCTTCCAAGTTTCATTAACCGATTGTTTCTATAGTTTGTATTTATTTCTGGCCTGGAGAGGCCTATAGTTCTTTATGGTTATGACTTATGAGTACCGATAAATACTAAATACTATCAAAATTTAATTAAACGTTACACTGAACTTTTTTAGTATATATAAATTATTATCAAATTACAAATTAAATTTGTAAATATTTTCATATTATTAAATATGATATTAGTATCTAGGGCTGCACAAACATTCATAGTTCGTAATTCGATTCGAGTTTGATTCGAAAAGTTTGTAAAAAATTCGATTCGAAATTGAGTTCGTTCGAAATTAATTCAAACCAAACTTCGTTCAAAATTGATTCAAACCAAACTCAAACTGGACCTAGTTCCTTCGAATAGGTTCGCAAACCAAACTTAGTTTTCGAAATTAACTCAAACGTGAACCGTTAATTTTCGCTGATAATGAACTTTATGTTTTATTTAGGATATATTTGGTTTTGTAATAATTCTAAGACTTTAGTGATTGTTCTGTACTTCTATTGATATTTATATTGTACTTTGAATACTTTGGATATTGGAAAACTTTGGTGATGTTACTCCGGTTGGCTATTTGAAAAACTTTGGATTCTGTGATTGTACTGAATTTTCATTGATGTACTAAACTTTGGTATTTAGTATAAATTTTGGTATTTGTAATGAACTTTGATATAAACTTTAGTGTACTGTGTAATTAGAATTCAGAATGCCTGAGTCTTTATTGAAGTGCTGGTAATTTCGAACTATGGCCCAGCATAAGTCATAACTCGTAAGTCGTAACAAAGTTCGTAAAAGTTTGAAATTGAGTTCGTAAAAAATTGATTCGAAATTGAGTTCGTTCGAAATTAATTCAAACCAAACTCAAACTGAGGGTAAGTTCGATTCGGTTTGGTTCGTTTGCAGCCCTATATGTATCAAATTTTAGTCGATTTAAATACATTTAGTATTTCATTAACAATTTAAAGTTATTAACGATGAATTACTAATTAATTTTAAATTGACAAAATTCGATACACGTTCAATTTAAATAATTAAAAATAATATACAATGACAACATTTTAATCTGAATAATATTTTTTTAAATACATATAACATAAGAATTGAATGTACAATAAAATTAGGCGTATGCTACATTACTCGTATATTTACATAGTTGTTTCTAGACAAGAAAGTTGATAGTTCCGTCGTTAAAGTTTAAACTACAGAGAATAATTTTGAAAATAAAGAAGTTGCTATTTCGCTAACTTCAAATTATTTCATCCCTAGATCTTTCATCAATCATACATCTACACATTGCACAGAATTTGTGATCATATATAAAACATTACGAACCAATATAGAATAGTATAACCTGAAAGCAACCCTCTTCTATCTGGTATTATCTGGTAGAAAGCGAAGCATAAAGGGCCTCAAACAAAAAGACTATAATTACGCTTTCACTGAATTCCTAAAAAGCATTCAAAGCATCAAGCATGCAAATGGGGTCGTTTCTGCTATGTCTATGAGCTATCATGACTGTGACAGCGGCGATCATGATATGAGATTCGATCTGATCAGAAATTCAGAATCAGTACCTAGCTGAAGTACTATGTAATACCAATAAGGCAATAACCAAATTATGCACGTATACATGTTTTCCTTTTTTCCACTTCTATCTTTTGATCATTAACCATCATTAAGCTGATTGGACAATTCGATCATAAAAATGGAAAGCTTTTAATTAATACCCCATCCATGCATAATGATTTTGCATATGATTGTGCTATGTTAGCACTAAGTGTATATAAAAGTGTTCCCGGTAAATTAAAGAACATATATAATTAAATAGCTAGGACGAGAATAAGACATGATCTGAATTTGTACATGCACTACACCGTAACGTTATAGTTATATATATTGTTTTCACCACAAAATTACACAACAGAAATATATTACGCACAACCTATATATAAAGAAGCACTACAGCACCAAGCACACTAAGGAAATAATGCATCATAAACTAACTTGATCAAGAGACTTGATTGGATGAGGCACAGAATAAGAAATTTACTTCATTGTATCTTGCCACCACTTCCTTCACTGGGATTCGGTGGCTGCTGGGGCGTCGTACACGTACAACCAGGCTTGCTGAGAACACTGAATCTTCCTATCAGTTGGAAACAATTAATTCTTGTAAGATTAAATATTCAAAATGAACAAGGAAAAATGAAAAATCATAGGAGTAAAAATTTATCTTTGGTTGGCAAGTGAAAGCTAAATTATTATCTTATATAGAGAGATTGAAGAAGGGATTATCTGGGGTTTTACCTTAGTTTTCTTTTCGTTCTTCTCCTGAGAATCGACATTCTTCTCTTGCTGCGTGTGAGACCGAAGTGTTAATTAATATATAAGTAAACCAGAAATAATGAAATGGCTCAAATTTGTTCTTTGTATATGTTGGTGTCAGCTTGTGATCTTAACGATACTGGTATAAATTAATCCAGGATGGTACTGTTTCTATTTAAAAAAAAAAATACATTTACTCCCATGTGATAGATGGGTCTAGCTAGCTGGGCCACATGAACTCATTTAAGCGTTACTTTCAGCTGTCCAGGTGGTGAAAGCTTAATTAAGATACCATCTTGGACAGGGTATCGAAATCTGGTACATGAATTAACATGAACTGTACCCAATATATTGTTTTTCATTCAAATTTTCTTATTGATAGAAATTCAAACTTCTTCTTTCCAAAGAACTTCATGATATCTTAACTTTAGAAGATACATAAATTTTGAAACAAGGTTTCCTTCAGTGGAGAGAGAGAGAGAAAGAGAGAGAGAAATTACTCGTGTATCATTTCCCTTCCTTGTAACGTTAGAATAGGTATAGACGGGAAGACCTCTGATGAAGAGACCGCGCAAAGACGACGGAGCACAGTCTCTAAGGTACAGTTGCGTTAGAAGAGAACCAGCTTTCTTCAAAACCAGCGCCATGAGTGATCGGAAAAGAGATCTCAGACTTGATCAGTACTGTTATTGTGATCTATGTGTGTGTTGTACTGTTGTGTTAATTGTTATTACTCTCTCTCAGCGCCAGCGGTGCTCTAGTGCTGCAGTTAGAGCCCGACCGCTTAGTTATTGTCCTGGTCGGTAACAGAAAGAGAATTACAACTTTGCCCTTTAGTTATTTACTCACAGATTATTATTAACCTCTGCGATTTATACATTCTCAAAGTTGAGAAATATTTTATGTAGGGGCATAGCTGGAAGTGGCACTGTAACCCTAGTAGTTGATTAAAGACACCGACAGAGATTCCACGGTTTCCAACTACTTTTTGGATAGCATTTTTGTTTGTTCCTCTCCAACGCTATATGCCGCACAAGAAAATTCGGACGTTACTGTGTGCGTTAAGATTCGTGAAAACAGACTCTGCAGATCGGACTGTCTCGATCGCTCATGGAGATACAACATTGTGCAGAGCTGAAGTCGACAAATGTTCGATGATTTTGCTCCAGTGACTATACTAAATGTAGATGACTAGAGGGTTAAGGTGGTTCGATGTTGAAGTCTATCCTAAAAATTAGCAGTTTAGTACTTGAATTCATATCACCGACGGTACCGTAATAGGGTATCTTTTACAATTACTTGATCTGGACTGTTCTTTTGAACTTGGCACGAATCTCAAAGCCCAATAATACTGCCCCCAGTCAGTCCGAATCCCAAACCGGCTGAGAGTTAATCTCAAACCGTAAATAGCTAATTATAAAAGAGAAACTTTTACGGTACCGTCGAGGATATGGATTCTAGTAGCAAATTCGCTACCTATGGGTTTTGAATAAAAAAAAAAAAAGTAGCAAATTCACTGGGAAGAAAGATAGCAGCTCCAAGTGCTACCCTTAACTCACATTCTTATTTTAGAATGATTGTTATATAACAATATGTATAGTTATAAAAAAATATTTTGAGCGCATGGATAAATTTGGTAATATGTCTCATGTTCATAAATCGAATAACATGTACAGTTTCAAGTAAGATGTCAGAAAAATACTTTTATAATTTGTTTGACTAATTTAGTTTTGAATTCGTGAAAATAGTAACATATACAACTTTACTCTTCACGGTCTAGTTTGATTAATAATTTAAATATTATTAAAAAATATTTTTAATTTAAATTTCTATATATACAACATAACGCTTGCTATATATAGATAACTTTAATTCTATGAAAATGATAAAGTATGTTCTATGTTTAATTTATCTAAAGAAGTAAATTTTCTTATAAACTCTTATATTATCATCTCTAATTGTATAAATATTCAATTATGGTACTGAGACAAATGTATTTTCACCAAGTAAAAAATATATATTATGCTAAGTTTTACAAAAGTATATTAATTTTAATTACTAGCAATCTTATAATATTTGTTTCTCTTACTTGTCTAGATTATATAAAAAACACTTCTTCAACTAATAAATCATGTCACTCTCTGATCTCTTGTCTTTTGAAGTTGTTTGATCTTTTAATGTTTCTAATTATAAATTATATTTTCAACATGTTTCTTCTTTATACATACTCTGTTCTATTAGTATTAAGAGCATCTTCATCCCAACAATTATTAAGATTTCTAATTTAACATGTTAATTTCTATTTCAATTTCACCGATGTACAACAATTGCTTATTTAGAAACTATTAACGACAATTTCTTATTAAGAAACCAATTTCTAAATCCACACTGGCGAAATCATTCGTTGAAATTTTTTTTCCACTCATCTCTAACACTCTCTCTCTCTCCTAAAGAAATAAAAGTTTACTCGTTCAAAACTTTTCCACAATTTGGTTACCTCCATTCATGGTTTTTTCATAATATTTTTCTTGTGTCTAATTACATTTCTATAGTGCGTAATAGTAAAATACTTTTGTAACTCATAAAATTAAATTACCAGTTAAAAACAAAAGAGAGAAAACGGCCTTAACCAGGAGCTCTGTAACGGCGCTAAATGGCATAACTGGTGTACACTAGAGACAAAGACTATAAATTAAAATGCACCCCTGGGTATCACCTACTACAATTTAAAACCAGCAAACAAAGATATTCACTCCATGAAAGTATGAAACCCCATGGATTTGTGTCCTCCTTTCTGACCTTTGATGTTCACACAAGTAGATTTTGACCGTTCAACTTTAATAAATTAAATATATTTAGAGGAGGGTTCAAATCCCTCTATTTTTCATGCCTCCACCATGCCTCTATTTTTGAAAACTTTAATAACTCAAAATTTAAAACTTAAAAATCAAAATAAAACCGTTGGATATGATCTAAATCATTTTATCTATGCACGTGTAAAAAATTATGACATTTCAATTTTGTTTTAGTTGTCATCAAGAGCTTGTAAAAAACGTACTAATGTGGATAATTTCTAGACGTTGATTTTTCAACTTATTGATTCACATAAAAACAAAATCAAAATGTAATAATTTTTTATAAGTACATTGATAAAATGATATTAATCATATCTAACGGTTTTATTTTGACTTTTAAGTTTTAAATTTTGAGTTATTAAAGTTTTTAAAAGTGAAGGCATGGTGGAGGCATGAAATATAGAAACATTTGAACCCTCCTCATATATGTATATCTGAATTTCACCAGTCAACGAGGCAGATTGAGCCAGTCAAACTTTTCCGAGATTACCATCTCAATCAGAGCATCAGCAATCGTATCATTCAAAGTTATATATATATATATATATATATATATATATATATATATATATATATATATATATATATGTAACTCAAAAGACACGAGCAACACGTATCAGATTTGGTTTGGTCGTACTAAAAAGACACGAGCATCAGGTATAACCGAATGTCAAAGTGTTTTGCATGTGTTTCTTCCCTGATTTATATGCCGACATTTTTATTAATATTCAAAATTAAATACAAATTATTAATTATATCCAGTTTAAAGGGCGAAAGAGATAGAGAGGGGAAGATAAAGAAAGAAATATAAGGCAATTTTTGAGACGGAAATGACGATTTCGGAGGCGATTTTCTGAATGACAGAAGGATGAACAGTAGCAACTGGGGAAATAAATGTCATCGACACATCTTCCATCCTTAACCTGTCTATAACACGTACCATGCAAACAACCGCAGCCATCCGACGCTATCATATGTTGCGTGTTTACCACCTGCCTGACTGGCCGGTGAAGCGTGGGAATGGTACATGAAGTTGAAACAGGAGTCAATAAGAACTTTTGAAGAGCTAGCTAAAGTATTCTTGGCCCAATACACTACTGTCTATCCCCTACGGATTACTTGTGATTCCCTCTTGGACCTCATACAAGGCCGCAACGAGAGAATGCGAACATTTGTCGATCGATTCGTGTGAGTTTCTCAAGGAGTTCAAAATATAGTGAAGACTTCGCTCTCGCAGTGATCCGAAATGGGCTCAACAAGGTGGGCCAGGTACTTTGAGATACGATGCTCACAAACAGGAGTTCCGAAGCCTACAAAAATTCCTGGTGTTTACAGAAGGATACATTTGCGCAGAAGAGGATGCTATTAGGGTTGGCAGATCTCAATCTCGGTCTCCCATGCGGCAAAACAACAGTTGGCAATCCAAGAGAGACCGACCTCGAGAACAAAATGAACCTTGAAGGAACAACCAGCCAAAAGGAGGAGGGTAAGCAATACTTGCTCATACGAATTTTTTTTTCCACGATATAATTTACTTCAACGAATTAGAAATGCACCCAAAGAACGTCTGACAAATAGTCGGAACGAGTTTGCTCGGGGGCTGACCAAGTCGCTCAGCCTGAGACGAACTCACTCGGGGGTTGACCAAGTCGTTCAACCCCGAGACAACTCACTCGGGGGCTGACCAAGTTGTTTAACCCCGAAACAAACTCACTCGGGGGCTGTCCAAATCGCTTAGTCCCACAAACAATACTACTCAAGGGTCGACCAAGTGCTCGGCCCCGAGGCAAACTGAACTTGAAGACTAAATAAACCCGCTAAGTCTCGATAAAGAATCATTCACTCGAGAGCAACAAACCCGAAAGCATCAAAACTAAATGCATTATAGCTTCGGAGGCTAATGATAGGGCCATGTGCCAAAAGCCCTTAACGAGTCGGTATTGGGCCAAGAACAATCCGGGATTTAGACTCTATTCGAGGCCAACCCGAGATAAAAGAAAATAAGGCCCGTGATCCGGCAACAACTCGGGCCAACAAAGCTCAACCGGGCCACACTCGACAAAGCCCAGCGGAGCCTTGTCCGACAAAGCTCAACCGGGCCACACCCGACAAACCCAAGAAAGTCTTTTTCGACAAAGCCCAGCCCGAGCTCGGGTTATCGTTACCGCTATCTATGCGAGTGTCATCGCCCCTATACAAACTCCCCTAACCGCTCTGACAACGAGGAATGACGGTTAGAGACGACCTATTTAAGGCAAACAATTTCATAGAATGGGGGTCGAATTTGACTAGACAGGCGAGGTATCATAGAGGATAGAGTTTGAATGCCTTCAAACCTTCCCACTTCGGAAACCGACAGTCCGTTTATCTGAGACAGGACGAATCTAAAGTCACATTCTCCCCATACAGCCTACTCCCCCTGTATAAGACGTATCATAACTCATGTCAGCCTTTTTTTTTTCTTAATTGTTTCATTGGTTGTCAGGCCAGCCATGCTGGTTTCATTTGCTGGGATATAAAAGTTAACACAATTGTTAGTTTTCATTGGTTCGCTTTACGATACTTCGTTCATCTGACAAACGCGTATTGTTATTTAGAACACAGATTAAAACATTAACTTGAGAACATATGACACAAACGTCCAGAACCTTCTCCAGGTCTCTGATCCAATCTGCAGAACACTCTAGTTTGCAAAACGCATAATTCAGTAATTAATTTAAATTCACCGTTAGATCAAATAGTTATATGATAAATTTGCCTTGATTATAAGAATAACTTTTACGTTTTGACCTTCAAAAAAAGAATAACTTTTACTTTTTGACCTTTAAAAAAAAGAATAACTTTTACTTTTTAGTAAGACAATATTTACTAATGAATATAAACTTTAATAGCTCTTGTTATTTGATTTAAAGAAACTCTCATTACATAGCACAATCATAATTTTCCATCTGATTTGCTTTATATACGTTTTATCAAATTTTAGTTTTAGGTTGGAGCCAATTAAACTAAATCCGTTGTTATTTTCCATTAGATAATTAAATTTATCATTATCGACAACAGTTATAATACTATGTTTTGAAATGAAATGAAACTTATCAACCGAATTGGAGATGGAAATAAGTTTCTGAAAGGATTGTCAGATGCTGATAACGTGACTAGGAATATAGAATGCTTATCCTTTGGAATTAAACAACAGATGTATATCACGCTGAGATTGGGCCTATATGCTTTCTTGTACCTACAGTAATTATGGGCTTAGTACATGGGCTGTAGAGAGAAATGCTGCATATAATCCTTCTAGAAAACTTCATGACAAGCAGTCATTGTTCACTTAGTTACCGGATCACATTGGACCGTTCTTTTTAATTTGGCACGAATCTCAAAGCCCAATAATACTGCCCCTGCGCTAGCCCGAATCTCAAAGCGGCTGAGAGTTAATCTCAAATCGTAAAGTGAAGGGAATCTTTTACAGTAATGGAGAGGATACTTATTCATCAGATTGGTCAGGTCAGATGCCACTGTACCAGACCATAAATGTATTATGGCGGATGGTACATAAGGGGCGATTAATTAAAGAAAACTCTGTTATATCAAAATTTAACTACTGGTGTAAAATTTGTTACTTCAAAATTATTGTAAATGAAAATGATAAAAAACATTAATCTTGCATATTAAAAAAGTTGAAATTTGAAAGACATATATATTGCTTGCTTCTTTCAGCCAAATAGACAAGCTAAAATAAGTAAATAGTTACACTAGGTAATGTACATTTTTCTGAGAGCATGCATATATTCACAAAATCCCCGGTGAAACAGCTGTGTCTGTGACAGTTAACAACCTTTTCACCCGAAAATAGCAAACAGCTAGATCTCCTAATCACATTCCGATTTATCCTTAAATAAATCATTTGTTAGCGGCGCTAAACCAACCAGCCTTTATTTACCTCTTCATGCGCCAGATAGTAAGCCAAGTAGCCAACCATCCAAACAATGAAAACAACATTAATTAAGTTCACACAATCTCTCATACAAAACCGCTTGAGAGAGGATAAACCAAGTGGAATTAGTGCTCAAACACCGCATATGAAGCCTCTTATTCCTTCATAAAATGGGTAACCCAATCTATCCTTTCCCTTTCTACAAATCCAAACCAAACAACAACAATAATACAAGGCAAGAAAAACCTAATCCGGAAGTTGCTCTGATGGGTTGGTCGGGTCAGAAAAATGCCACCAACACATCATCTGAAGAGCAGGTACGGAAACCAATGCTGCCGGTCCTATCGACACTATCCCTTGTTGAGCCAGAGCGTCGCCGTCGACCTCATCGCCCCAGCAGGGGCGTACGTATATTACGGTCTCTCTGTCGAACATTACCAGTTTTCACGCCGAAATGTGCACGTGTTTCAGGTCCATGCAAGATGATTTCCAATGCTCACATCGCATCCAGTGATTTTCACCCGCACCATACAAGCCACACAGCGTCATCGTCATCATCATCTTCACTTCGCATCACCGGTACCATTTTCGGCCACCGCAGAGGCCGTGTTTCGTTTTCTTTCCAGCAGACATCACGTTGCCTCCCCTCATTGGTGATCGAATTGGCCATACAAACACAAACATTACTCCGTGAAATAGGGTCAGGGATGGTACGAATTGCGCTTGAGTGCGAAAAACATCCCGAACAGAAGAGCAAGGATCAACTTGGATTGCTAGAGGAGCCTATATGGACCATGTATTGTAACGGGAAAAAGTGTGGTTATGGTGTGAGAAGGGATGCGACTGAAGAGGACCTGGCGGTGATGGAAACATTAAGTCCAGTGTCGATGGGTGCGGGTGTGCTTCCAGGTATGTCCGAAACCGAGGGAACAGAAGGTGAGCTGGCTTATGTGAGAGCATTTTTCGAGCATGTGGTGGGGTCTCGTGATTCGGAAACTCTATACATGCTCAGTCCTGATGGGCGGAATGGTCCGGAGCTCACCATCTTCTTTGTCAGAATTTGAATGGCGGGGTTTGTCAGAGTGTCAATGACATTTATTCAGATAAGTTAGATTTTTCTGAAAAAGGATTTTTGTTGTTAGCTCTTAGGTATATGATAGAACAGTAAAGAAGGGGACATGATTCATGAACAGTCGATTGGAATGTGGATGGTAGATGTTTTTACTTAGGACATATTTGAGTTTATGGATAATTTTTTCTAACTATCTTTACTTCAGAAATGGCTGTCTTTGTTCTCTGATTCTCTCCTTCCAAAAGATTACCCCTAGAGATGAACTTATATTTCTTGTATGAATTGTGACAAATTTGTCATGCATATGGGATGTGTTATTAATATTGCATCTCAGAAGTGAGGACTTATTAGTTATTCATGTATAGCATTGTTTTATTTTGAAATTTTTGGATTCTGTGAATTGCTTTTACTTTGTTGCTTAACTATTTGTAATGTATAGCCAATTCTTATTTATCAATAGATTACATCATGTTCATAATGAAAAAAGCGATCAGGAGGCGATTTCTCTTAGAGTAGAAAAAACAAAAAAAAAAAGAAGACAAAAAGAGAAAAATTAGAAAAAAAAAGAAAAAAGCAAGGAAAAATGGCGAATCTCTCTCGCTCTAGATACGCTCAATTAGCTAAGGTCAAGGCCCGTTCTGTAGTTTTTCACAATACTAGTAATAAACCTCCACCAAGCCCATTAATGGTGGATCCTGGGCCTTATCGCACAGCCCTACTTCGACGACCGAGTTGGCAACCGAAGCATCGATCCGTCCAACCGATCGTGCCCCGTTCACAGCTGATCCGACGCAAAATCGCTGAGATCCGATCTAAATCTACAGCAGATAATCCATGGTGCTTACGATGTGGTAGCAAAGGTCACACCGCCCGTGCTTGTAGAAACGCACAACTCTGCTTTGCTTGTAACAAATTTGGCCACAGAGCATCCGATTGTAGTCACAATACTTCTATTCCCCCTCGGATGCCACACGTCAAACGATCTCGTCCACTTGAGCGGGAAACGGTTCCTCTCCCAAACCCTAGATCGAAATCCCCTATCCGAGCGGGGCATATTGCACAGCTGACACTCCGATCTTCCTCTTCCCCCTCTCAGATGGAGTACAAACCTCCGATTGTACAACTGGTGGCCACTCCCCGGTCTCAGGCGGTCGAAACAAAGCTCCTGGAAAGTTTCGTGCTAGATGACATTGCGGCCTGGGAACCGGCTAGAGTTGAGGATGCACTCAAACAAGCGTTCGGTCAGTATAACTGGTTAGTTTCTGTCTTTGATGAGTTTAAATATTTAATCCAAGCTCCCAATTCCACCTGGCTGGCATCGATCGCTTCAGTCGGTTTTCTTCGTTTAGAATCTGTCAGTTTCCCGATTGTAGTTTGGGAACGGGAGTTTGGGGAAGGGATGGCTTTAGAGGAAATCTGGGTCCGGGTTTATGGATTTCCGATAATGATGAACGATTTTATTGAATATGAACGCATTTTCAATCCTTTTGGCGCGTTTGTGATAGACATCGACCCTGCGACCAACAGTGGTCATGATATCCGGTTTGCCCGTTTGAAACTGGAAGTCTGTGATCGTAAACTGATACCCGAAAAACAACTAGTTCCCTATAAATCTCCAGCTGGTAAGAGATTTCTTTATGACCTAGAAATTGAGATAGAATCTGAGAAAACCGAGAGTTTAAATGCATGGGCTCGGCGGAAAGAGGGTAGACCCTATCCCAATGGCACCGAATTTGGTCAAACACCTATTCCCCCCCTAAACCCCCTTCCTTTAGTTCCACAAGGGACTGGGAACCCTAATCCCAATGGAGGAGCTGGCTGTGGTAACCACACATTTTCTCATCCAGCCCAGGCCATGACTGCTGACATCAAAGGGAAAGGTGTCAGGGTGGACGAAGTAGAAGGTATAGCCCAGGATGAAGAACTGATAGATGATCTAGAGCTAGACTTTGAATTAGACAGGCTATTATGGGAACAGCACTATTACCAGCACAGTGGCTATTTCTCTGAATATCAGAGGGCAGGCCCCAGTCAGAAGACAGCTGACACACCAGTGCCACCTGCACCAGATATCCCTATGCCAGCCAGTCCAGTACCAACAGACCCTGTGCCAGCCCAACCACTCTCAGACCCTCCTGTGACACTAGAAACAGTCTCAGCTCCTGAACCAGTGATACCTGACCCAGTCTCAGCAGTGTCAGTGGTGACTGACACCCCTCCTACTCCTCTCACTCTCCCAGTCTTACCAGGGTTTCCACCTATGACTCTTCCAATTCTCCACCCTCCCCTCAGCCTTCACCTACCTTAGATACTGATGAGAGTGATGAGGAACCCATTCTGACTAAAGCACATAGACTTAATTTCTTTTCCCCTAAGGCTTCTAACTCCCCTGCCTCTAAACCTGTGTCAAAGAAAAAGTACACATGGGGCAGGAAACCGAAAAACACACCCAAGAAACAAGCTGTCAACATCAAGAAAAAAGTTGGTATCTCTAGTGCTACTATTAAAAAAGCTACACATACACCCAGCTCTAGATCTTCAGCTGGCTTACGCAGCAGCAGGAGAACCAGCACTTCTGTCAGACAAGGCCCTGGCTCAACCCCAGACCAGGCTATTTGCCTTTCTGATTCAGAGCACCCTCTGCCCACACCTGCTGCCACTGACACCAGGCCAACACTGCCCACACCTGCTGCCACTGACACCAGGGAACCCAGAAGGAGCCTCAGAGTGCAGACTCAAAATGATCCAGCTTCTGCTATGAGCAAAGCTAGGAAGAGGAAAGAAGCAGCAGGACCTAGCTCCTCAGGTATGGCCATTATTACTAAATTTCCTTATTCTAGGCTTACTGTAGAACAGATAGTAAACCTCTTTCAAGTGTACCAAATTAGGCTAGGTAATTCCTTAGAGGAGAGTAGAATTATTATTACTAATATCAAAAGTATGGAGAGACATAGTTTTGAACAAGCAATTAGACAGTTACTTAGTGCTCCTAGAGATAGTCACCAACTCATTAGTCTTAATCTTGATCATCTAGCCCCAGTAGTTGATACGCATGAGATTTCATTAGTTACTCCATGAATATTCTTAATTGGAATTGTAGAGGACTTAACTCTGGTAGAACTAGACAAATATTAAAAGACTTGCTCTTAGATAACAAAATAGACATGTTAGCTATCCAAGAATCTAAAAAAGAAACTTTTACCACTAGATGTTTAGATAGCATATCTTCTAGAATTGATCAATGGCTCTGGTTACCTTCAATAGGAAGGTCTGGAGGTATTCTTTTTGGCTGTGATAGTAATAAGATTAAGATTCTTCATCATTCCCTACATAGATTCTGTTTAAATGTAAATATAGAACATAAACTAGATAGTAAAATTTGGCAAGTTACTATTGTATATGGTCCTGTTTTACATAAATTCAAAATAATTTCTGGGAAGAATTAAGAAATGTCAGAGATCATACCATAGACATTTGGTTCATATGTGGAGACTTTAATGCACTTAGAAAACAAACAGAGAGAACTGGATCTTCCTTTGATAGTACCATTAGTAGGAAATTTAACAAATTTGTTAATGATCATCATCTCTTAGAACATAAATTAAACAATAGAAAATATACATGGTCCAATGGCAGATCATTTTCCCTTTTAGATAGAGTTTTTACTTCCATTACTTGGGATCAGTCATACCCTCATAGCTTAGTTAGTGACTTAAGTTGTAATGGTTCTGATCACTGTCCCTTATTGATTCAGACCAATACTAATACAGTTCCTTCCCCCTACCTCTTTAGATTTGACCCTTCTTGGACTGAACAACCTGATTTTGTTCAGCTCTTAGCTAAGTGGTGGCAAGAATCCCCTTTACACATGCCAAATATAGCCAAGAGTTGGAATAAAAAACTCAAACATGTTAGGAAAAGAATTACAGGATGGTCAAAAAATTTTTATGGCCACAAGAAAAAAGTTAAAAAAAATATACTTCATACATTACATGAGTTAGAACTAATAAAAGAAGTTAGAAATCTAACTATTGAGGAAGAAACAATATGGCTAGATTGTACAACTCAGCTAGACAACATATATCAAGAAGAGGAAAATCATTGGAAAATGATATCTAAACAAAAATGGCTTGAGGAGGGAGATTCTAACACCAAATACTTTCATACTATAGCTTCCCATAGGGCCAAGAAAAATAGAATTAATACTTTAGAAATAGATGGTCATAGTACTAATAACTTAGTTGATATTAAAAATCACATATTAGCATACTACAAGGATCTGTTAGGCACTAAAGGGACAAAATATGGCTCTCTAACTTTCAATTTCTGGGATCCATTTGATAGACTAACTGACCTAGAAAAATGGGAGTTGGAAAGACCATTCACTGAAGAAGAACTCAAAGGGGCAGTTTTTGCTTCTGAACCAAATGGCACCCCTGGTCCTGATGGCTTCACATTTCACTTTTATCAATTTTTTTGGGAGGTAGTTAAATCAGATCTCATGCTGCTTACTCATTATTTCTATGAAAACACTCTAGATTTACATAAGATTAATAAGTCTTGTATCTGTCTTATACCTAAGGAAAAAGATGCTACTCTTATTAAAAAATTTAGGCCAATTAGCTTAGTCAATTGTAGTTTTAAAATACTTTCAAAAATTCTCACTTTTAGGTTAGAATCTGTCATGTCTAGAATCATAGATAGTAGCCAAGCTGCTTTTATTAAAAATAGATTCATCTTAGATAATGTTATACTTAGCCAAGAAATCCTACATTCATGTCACACTATGAAACAATCAGGAGTAGTAGTCAAAGTTGACTTTGAAAAAGCATATGATAAGATTCATTGGGATTATCTCTTAGAAGTTTTAGAAAGTAGAAATTTTGGAACTAAATGGATTCAATGGATCACAAGTTGGCTCTATAGCTCTCAATCTTGTTTAATCATTAATGGAGAAATAACAGAATATTTCTATTGTAAAAGAGGGGTGAGACAAGGAGACCCCTTGTCTCCTTTCCTCTATATCTTGGCTGCTGATTCCTTAAGTAAGATCTTTAGTAAAGGTAGACAAGGATCAGTAATTCAGGGATTAGGACCTCCATGTGTAGATAATAAACCCATCACAAATTGCCACTATGCTGATGATACCATTCTTTTCCTAGCTGCATAGGAAGAGAATGTAGAAGCAGCTTGGTGGGCAATGCTGGCTTTTGAAGCATTATCAGGAATAAAAATGAATTATGACAAAACAGAAATGTTTTCAATTCATGTTAACACAACATCTGTCTTTCCTCACATTTTTAGATGCCACTGGGGTACTTTCCCCTTTAAGTATTTAGGGCTGCCCTTACATTTTAAGAAATTACTTATTGAAGATTGGCAATTCTTAATAGATAAGATAGAAAGTAGGTTAAAAAATTGGCAAGGTAAACTCTTATCCATAGGTGGTAGAATTACACTTCTTAACTCAGTTCTCTCTTCCATCCCTTTATATACACTTTCAGTCTATAAAATACCCATTACTATGTTACATCAGATAGACAAAATTAGAAGAAAATTTCTTTGGCAAGGTTCCTCTCCCAAAAAAAAATACTCTCTTTTAGATTGGAAGGCAGCTTGTATAGCCAAACAATTTGGGGGATTGGGAATTTTGGATTTAAGACAGATGAACCTCTCACTTCTTCTTAAGTGGTGGTGGAAACTCAAGAATAACTGTTATACTGGAACATGGAAAACAGTAATCTTATATAAATATGATAGTGGATTATCATTACCTAGTTCACATTTTTGGAAAACACTCCTCTCTCTAGATAGGCTAGGTGATATTAGTGTGTCTTATGAACCAGGCATTCAAACTCAACTTAGGTTTTGGAAAGATATATGGTATCAAGATTGTTCTTTAGAAATTAAATACTTTAGTCTTTTCCAAAAATGTCTTAATCATAATATTCTACTTTCTGATGTGATTCTCTCACAAGGGAAATTGGTACAATTTAGAACTGAATTGTTAGGGATAGATAAACAGGATTGGACTGAGTTATTATATATACTTAGTATTACTTCCTTCACTTTGGAACAAGACTCTATAGAATGGAGGTGGCATCCCTCAGGGAAGTTCTCTACTCACTCCATTTATAATTTGCTTAATTTTAGAGGTATCCAACCAAGTAGGGCTATGATGTGGTGGAATCTTTCCATTCCACCTAAAATCAAAGTGTTTATGTGGCTAGTTGAACATGGCAAAATTTTAACCAAAGACAATCTTCTCACTAGAGGTTGGTTAGGGGATACTCAATGCCTTTTCTGTCAGGGACCAGAAAGCATAGATCATCTCTTCCTCACTTGCCCTTACACACAACAGATATGGTTTTGGTTAGGCAAAAGCCAAGATATAATGCACACATGGTTTACTTTGCAAGATCTAATCGATTATGCTTATACTCTTGATCCAGTACACAAAAATGGTTTCCTTATTGTTCTTAGTGCTGTCTGCTGGTCCTTGTGGAAACACAGGAATGAAATGTGCTTTACTGGTACCCCTCTATCCTCTGCTAGAAATCTAATATTCCTGATTAAGGCTTTACTTGTATATTGGACAGGGACTATGAAGAAGAAGCTCAAGGAGGCAGCAGAAGATTGGATGCCTGTCATCGAGGATGCCATTCCCCTGGCCCAATACATGCCCTTGGAGGTGGTGGTGTATCAGCCTCCAGCCTCCTCTGGACCCCCTTCTTAGTGCTTATGCTGCCATCTACCTTCACTTTTTTGCCGAGAATTAGTTTTACCTCCAGCCCATTACTTTGTGGCTTAGTATTAGCTAATCTAGAATACTTTTGGTCTTTAGATGTCACTAAAGGGTGGCTTTGCTCTTGTTTAGTTGCTTTGAGTTGTTATTGTTGCATGGTGATTTGCTACTCTTTGGAACTCATGATGTAATTATATGGTTTTCAGTAATATGAAAACGGGCCTTGGTCTTTTTGAAAAAAAAAAAAAAAAAAAAAAAAACATCATGTTCATAATCTATAGTCTACTTAGTAAGTGTAACAGAACATGATATGCACTTTACCAGTCTAGTCATACCAAATTGATAAATTAATTGGAGAAGAGGCAAAATTGACCCTTGTTGGTATTAACTAATTAGTAATTATGCCCGGTATTTTTATCCTGAACGTTTGTTTAAACAGCCAAAGGTTAAATTATATAAAGGATTCGATTCATGAAGAGGCATTTAATTAAAAAAAAAATATGAAAAGTTAGGATTTATACTGACAATTATTGATAATTTTTCAATGAACATATATAAGAATATTCTAATTGAATAACTGACATTATGACGTGTGTTGCAACACAAGGAGACCAGATTGAGCATGCTGCTGAGAGCTGTCTTGTAGATTCTTCCATGCAAAATTTACAGTTGCATTTGGCTTTTGGTTCGCTAATGTTCATTTATGTACCAGTTATTATTACAGTTTCCAGTAACATGGATGTTGATCTATGGTGGCCTGTTGTGGGATATTGCTTAGGTCGATGATCGGCGGTGACCAGGGATGACATGACACCATGTAACAGGCTTCAGGTTCTTTGGATAAATGAAACTGCCTGTACTGGTGTGTGTTGAATTTTAAAATTTCAAAAAAAAAAAGAGAGGGAAGATTGCTTCAATTATTATATTTACGGAAAACCCAAACCAGGCCCCTCTTTTTTAAAATTCAATTATTCTAATTTTGAACAGCCTAACGTCTTTTATCCAAAAAAATAATATTGCCAGTATGATGCGAGCAGAATGATATGTATATCTCACGTATATAAAAGATGAAAGTTACATCGAAATGAATTGAAAGCTACACATAACAGTCGGTATCAAATCATGATCTTTGATGTTAATAGCATTCAGTAAACACTATTCAAAGTACATTAAATTGGAGGCTAATTAATTAATCATCCCTACACCAATAATATTTTTTTATATGGTAAATAAATTCGAAAATTAAATTTTTTATATAGAAACAAAGCTCTCATTAAGAACATTGGTTTGAACGGTTTAGATTTGTCGTTTGAAGCTCATTCGATAGATTTTGAAGACCGGAAACATATTGTTAATATACTAGAGGAAGCACGTTAGCGTACTCTATACACACACACAGTCAATGTTTCTCAAACGGTTTTATCTGTGCATATTTATTTATGCATATTTTTACAAATAATTGTAAATATATATATATATTTGCGCAGAGAATACTTTACTCAAAAATATTGTAAAAATATTTTTATTTAAAAATAATTAAAAAGTTTGTCCCGCTCTGAAAGTTTGTATTTATCTCATTCTATGATTCCGCTCATGACAATAGTTCATGGATAACGTAACAGGTAGTTTTTCAATGAAACAGGCCTAAAAATTTTAAACCTTTTTTTATTTTAGAAAAAGCTACTTCAAAAAAAATTTCGCTATCTTTTTGCTCCTTAATTAACGATGTATAAAATTTATCCACCAAGAAAGGATACCCAAATTTCTCAAGTTTCTGTTTCCAGGGAGCAGCCCAAAGCCTTAAAAATTCAACTGGTTTATGGCTTTGAAGAGAAATGGCTCCGGTCCATTATAGCCCACGTGTAACTCAGCGAGAGGCTTGGAAGTTTCCGCGCTGTTCAACTTTTTACCTCATGAGTCAGAACACACTCGGGCACCTCGCACCTTCCATTCCATCCCGATCTCACCTGCTGCATCGGGTAACTTTGCTTTTGTTCACTCTAAGCCGTTAGATCTTCATCGGACGCGGAGGTTAGTGAAAGCAACAGGAACGTAGCTTAGAGTGCCACGTTGTGCTCAGACCGTCAGACGACGTCAATCTAATATCTATGGATTAGCTATAGATCGTGACGTGGATTCCAGGAAAACCTCGAGTGACGACAATAGAAAGAACCTGGATCCCATCACCGCCTGGAAATTGAATACAATGGCAACAATCGCCAAGCGGTCAGGAATCTCTCTAATTAAAGTGGAAAAAATAGTCAGTTCCGTCCGTCCCGGAACATTACAATATTTGTCAAACACGGAATCAAATCTGCGGTTATTTTCTTTTCGTGAACAATTTTCGTGAACAGTAACTGTTATTCTTTTTTTTTTCCGAATCTAACTGTTCAATTATTTTCGAGAACGAATCTTGAAGCAATTTTTTTCGAGAACTGTTTTATGCACGTATTTCGAAACTGTTCAATGGCTGGATTCTTTCGAAAAAAGAAGAACAGCAGGGTTACTGTTCATGCACAAAGATAGCAGCAGATTTAGATTCGTCAAACACTCCCAAATGGAATTTAATTATTTGAATTTTGCCAAATTTTTGAAACATTTGTCTTTCTTTCTTAAGACTCATTATAAGAGTGTTTTCTCTTAATTGATTTATTCTAATAACTCTTAGCTCTTGCCGAGTCCATATTAAAAAAAAAAAATGTTGCACTATAGCTCATATGAGAGAATTTATTTGTATTTTTTTTTTACGAGAGGAGTGGTTAACTTGGTTGAATTGACACATTTTTTTTTTTTACCTAATGGAAAGATATTTTAACTTTATACAAAAATTAACTGGTGGTTTGAAAATTTTGACCAAAAAAATTTTTGTAATCACATATTCTTTGAATAAGTAGACCAATAATAATAACATATTAACTAGTCCTTTCAAATAATTAAGTTGATCACTTATGGATACGTTTCAAATTTGAATTTATCAGTTACAAGTTACAACAAATAATTTTTGAATGTATTATATTGATATGGATTATACTACTTCTGTAAGTTATAAAATAATTTCTGCATCATCTTTTTGTGAAAATGATATACATGAAATATTTATTTCTCTTGCACTTTTCATACGCAACACAATGTTTGGCATTGAAATAATTATATTGAAATAGACAAATAGACAAATAGTTATACTGATGATATGATATTGTATTTTTAAATCTAGTACGCACCATTTTTCCGATATTTTTATTAAAACCCCCAAAAAAAAACAAATTATCAAATCTGCTCCCACTTCAAAATTATAATTATTTCTATCCTAACCGCCCGTGGACTGGGCGGTCCACTTTTCCCACCAGACCGCCCAGCCACTGGGCGGTCCACTACCACGAGCTGACCGCCCAGCGGCTGGGCGGTCCGCTATAAAACCCTATAAAAGGGGTTTTTCTCTCTCTAGATGAGCACAGTATTCATTCCTCCACACCAGAAATTTTCCAGAACCGAATGAGAGAATTTTGAGGGGATTTTGAGGCGATTTTGAGGCGATTTTGAGGCGATTGAGCACAGTAATTTCAGCACAGTAATTCCAGCACAGTAATTTCAGCACAGTAATTCCAGCACAGTAATTCCAGCACAGTATGTCCAGCACAGTAAGTCCAGCACAGTGATTCCAGCACAGTGATTCCCGCACAGTGATTCCAGCACAGTGATTCACGCACAGTGATTCCAGCACAGTATTTCCAGAACAGTATTTCCAGAACAGTATTTCCAGAACAGTAATTCCAGAACAGTAATTTCAGAACAGAAATATGTTGGTTGCACTGTATGTGGGCGGGAAGTTTACCCGGGGTGCGGAGGGAGCACAGTACACTAAGGAAGCAGCATATGGTTTCGAGGTAAATGCAAATACCTCATTTGTTGAACTGAAGGGTATTGTGTATGAAAAGATCGGTGTGAACCCCAACCGGTGTGATATAGATTTAGCTACCCGGATTAACACAGTAAGAGGTGGTAGACCTTACTATACCCGGTATCCAATAACAGATGAGTCGTTATGGAGGAGTGTTTACAACACTTTTGAGTCACAGGGGGTAATAGTAATGGACTTATATTCCAGGAGAGTTCAGCGTGAACCCGGGGTTGGAACATCTAGGGAAAATAGAGGTTATGATCACTCGGGTTATGACAACCCGCGTCACTCGAGTTATGACAGCTCGAGTTATGAGCACTCGGGTTATGACAACTCGGGTCATGATCACTCGAGGTATGGCAACCCCCGCCACTCTAGTTATGACAACTCGGGTCACTACAGTTATGACAACCCCGGCCCCTCGAGGTATGACAACCCCCGTCACTCGAGTTATGAACCGCCTGTATCACCCGTTTATGAGAATTATGTACCTGATTTTACCACCGATTTACTACCACCACCACCACCTCCTCCTGAAACCCCAATCCAACCCAGATTTCCATCTGTACCACCATCAATACCTTTAGTGTCACCCATTGCTACCCGGAGAGACCTTGACCTTGATGCTGAGCTCGATGCCGTACCACAAAGAAATTTGGAAACAGGTGACGAATGGGAAGGGGATTGGAATTCTGATCACGAGTCAGAAGGTGATGGAGATTATTTACCTAAGGAAGACAGATTTCCGATTAGAGGTCGGACAGATAGGCATCCGTGCCCCACATTCAACGATACCACTGCTTTTGAAGAGGCAGACATCTCATTTTTTGGGCCTCGTGTCAGGTACAGTCAAGAGCTTGCTCCGCAGCAGATTTACACCAACATAGATGAACTTGTGAAGAAAATACATGAGGTCCATGTTCACGGCAACTGGGAGTGCCGAGAGGAAAAAATGGACCGAAGAAGGTTGGTAATTGTTTGTAAAGACGGAGTGCATTGTCACTTCCGTCTATATGCAACCCCTGTGGGTAAGGGCGAGGCATGGATTATTAAGAAGTGTGAACCACCTCACACATGCAAGGCTGCGTCATCAAGGAAAGACCATGCAAATCTTACGGCTTCACTTATTGCCGATGTAATTGAGAATGACGTTAAGGAGGACCCATCGATGAGCCTCAAGGAGGTCGGTAGAGCTGTCAGACGGGTTTACAAGCATGTCGTCCCAAAATACAACAGGTTGTGGAGAGGGCGTGAACTTGCGATTTGCCGAATGTTCGGTAGCTGGCATGGTTCATACAGCTTGCTTGCACCATTGCTGCAGGCCATAGCAAGTACAAATCCCGGCACTGTCTTTGAATGTTGGAATATAGGCGTACGGGATGTCGACAACGCGTTACAATTCAAGGCCATAGCATGGGCGTTCGGTCCATGTATTCAAGCTGTGCCATACATTAGACCGGTCATCAGTGTGGATGCATGCTTCCTGTCTGGCCGTTACGACGGGAGACTGCTGATCGCATGTGCATATGATGCTGAAAACCAGTTGTTGCCTTTGGCCTTTGCAATTGTTGAGCAGGAGGACGGGGAAAACTGGGGATTTTTCATGAGCTTCGTAAGAAGACGAGTGGTTGGCGACCGGTTCTTTTGTGTCATATCAGACCAGCACAAAGGAATCAAATATGTTTTTGATCGCCCAGATTTCGGGTGGTCGACAGCGAACGGCGATTGTGTGCACAGGCTGTGTATGCAACATGTTACAGAAAACCTACACAAGAACTGCGGATCTGGAAAATGGGTTGCAGATACATTCAGAATTGGTTGCAAGAAGAAGAAGCCGAGAAGGGTGGAAGAGATGTTCAAAGATTTTTCCAAGGTATGTATATATGAATTATTTGTTGACTTATATTTTTTAAATTATTTAATCAAACGTTTTCTCAAGGTGGGAAAAAATTTGTACTTACTCAATGTGGGAATTTTGTACTTACATTTTGCAGATATTTTCTGACTTATATATGAATTATTTAATCAAACGTTTTATTTGCAGTACTGTCCAAAGGCAAATTTGTACTTACTCAAGGTGGGAAAAAATAATCCCGCCGATCTGGCTGAGCCACCTCGATATGAGAAGATATTGCAAGCCTGTGATGGAGGTTTCCGATGGGGAATTATGACCACAAATGGGTCTGAGTCTTTAAATGCTGTTTTCAAGCAGAGCCGGCAGTTGCCCGTGGCAGCAATTGTGGAGGACACCTTCTACAAGTTAAATGCATGGTTTGTTGCACGGCGTGCTAAAGCCCTCGAATTACTGTCAAGGTATGTATATTTTTATTCAGAGATTTTGCCAAGGTATGTATATTTTTATTTGTTGACTTATATTTTCTGAATTACTGTCCAGGAATCAAACGTTTTCAACAAGGGTGGAGGGAAAACTAAGGAAACATAGGGAGAAAGGTGCAGCTATGAGAGTTGTCCCGTACGGGGATAACCAAATGGAATTCGAAGTGCACTGTCCAGATGAGTTTGCTCCAACCGGCCGTAAACCGGATGGGACTATGGAGTTTGTGAAAAGGATGTTCAAGTATGTTGTTATTTTTGCACCTGACAATACTGTAACATGCACTTGCCAAGGAATCCAGTTGGCCCACATACCTTGTTCTCATGTTATGGCGGTGTGCCAAGAGAGAAACTTCTCTGAGGATGATTATGTCGCTGACATGTACCGGACCGATTACCTTGCGAGTACTTGGGGTGCATCTTTCCATCCTTATCCCAACCAGTATCAGTGGCCACCCTATGTTGGTGATAAAGTCTATCCCGCAAGCGGGTGGATCAGAAAAGGAAGAAGACCCCACAAGCGTCAAGTAATGACCATGGACGAGATAGAAGGTAGGCGAATGGGACATCAGGCCCGCCGTTCAACAACTGACAGGCAGCGAGCAGGTACGGTTAATTTTATTTATTTACTTATATTTTATTTGTTTACTTATATTTTATTTTGATTTTATTTCAACTGGAATGCAATGCAGATGCCATTAACGAAGCCAACGAAAGAGAAAATGCTAGAGTTGTTGCTGAGGCTACCGGTAGTAGCCACCGCAGTCATGAAAGCCCAGGAACCGGTAGTAGCCATGGAGAGACATCCGGTAGTGCCGCACAACCAGCTGAACCCAGACCCAGACGTCGTATTTTGAGTTTGTTCGGCCGTCGTCGCTGATTACCAAGTTTTGTTAACTCTAGTTATGAAATATTTTAGATGTATATTGTGAACTATTTTAGATGTATATTGTGAACCCTAGTTATGAACTATTCTAATTGGTAGTTTGTTATTTTTATTACTTAATTACGTATACAAAAACTAACAACATAAAACATAAACAAACACAAAACTAATGAAATAAAGTCTACGACATAAATTCCTAAAAATTCTACAACATAAATTCCTAAAAAATCTACTTCTTACAACGAGCCTTGAAAGTGCAAGGCACAAAGTCATCATCAGAGTTTGCCTGATCTGGATCAGTCACAGCAGACGAAGTGGTAGCCTTACCAGTACACGGAACAAACTTATCGTCCGATGCTGGAGGCTCTGGATCAACTTTCTTCTTTTTCAAACCAAAGCCGTAGGGGTTTTCCACAAAGTCATCGTCTGAAATTTCATACTGAACATGTCGTTTCTTCCATTCCTCCAGCTTACATGTCTCACAATTAAAAAAATCACGACATATTTGACACTTGTATTTTTTTTTCTCATTTTTACCTCGATCACTAATTGACCCTCCTCTCGCTACGCCACGATCTCGGTTGCTCGCTTTCTTACCTCCACTGTTACTGTCCATACCTCAAAATCGCCTCAAAATTCTCTCATTCGGTTCTGGAAAATTTCTGGTGTGGAGGAATGAATACTGTGCTCATCTGGAGAGAGAAAAACCCCTTTTATAGGGTTTTATAGCGGACCGCCCAGCTGCTGGGCGGTCAGCTCGTGGTAGTGGACCGCCCAGTGGCTGGGCGGTCAGGTGGGAAAAGTGGACCGCCCAGCCCACGAGCGGTTAGGGTAGAAATAATTATAACTTAGGAGTGGGAGCAGATTTGATAATTTGTTTTTTTTTTGAGGTTTTAATAAAAATATCGGACCATTTTTGGTAGCTTTTTATTACGCTTTTCGTCTCTTTAAAAACACCCCAGGGATAACTACTATAAGCAACGAACACGTGTAACACTCGGTCCCCCACTCATGCTCATGACTCATGAAAAAAACGTAACTGGTTAGCCGACGGGAATCCATATCCTCCCAGGTACCTGACTCAAGCAAATTACAAACACGGTCCAGATTAATCCAAGCCGGGTTAAAAGCAATCCGGTACCTGCAGAAACTATGGGGAGTCCTTTTGAGATTCGTGCCAAATTAAAAGAACTAATCTGGACCGTTCGTTTGTAATTTGCTTGAGTCAGGTACCTGGGGTGATCGAAATTCAGCTGACGGAATCTCCAACTGTAGTTGAAGTTACGCAAATAGCCACATCCAAACGGTCCCACGGGCCACGGCCATGCTTTTATTGCTTTCCACGTATCACTAGTTTTTGTTTTTTTGAATGAACGCTATCACTAGTTACTTCTCTAAAAAGGTTACTCGTTAAGATTCCAGCAATCTATCTTGACTTTTCCTTTTCCATCCATTTCTCTGTTCTCCTCGATTCCATTTTACGATGGCCTCTGCCACCGCGGCAACTGGCCGCTCCATTCAGTCCATTGTGTGTGAACTATCATCACCGCAGAAATCGGCCTCTGCTGTGAAGCGGGATTTACATCTCCAGAAACTGAGATCGGCGAATCCTACAACCGAGGCCGCGAAGATCATGCTTCAACCCCGGCTCTGCACACTCAGATCGTACGGCCCGGAGACTCGAGATGCGGTTGTTAAATTGACGGGGCAATCAGATAATAATAATACTTCTCAATTCTTCGCCTCCCTCGCAGATTACATAGAGAGCTCTAAGAAGAGCCACGATTTCGAGACCATCTCTGGCCGCCTTGCTATGGTAAATCAGTTAATTGATTGATTTTGTTGAGATCAGGAGTTCACTTCAGTTGCTATAGTTTTTTTTTTTATGGTTAGCGGCGATTAATCAGCTGCTATAGTTGCCACAACTATTGAACACAATCTGAGTCATTACAAGTTTATAACCCATAACATGATCTGGCATATTCGATTTAAACCGTATAGTTCAGATCATGTGTGATATCAATAATAAATGGTAAATCTTAAATTGATTTCGTGCTTAATTGTTAATGCTTTATACTTTTTTATATGCAGATTGTATTTGCAGCTACAGTATCAAGCGAGCTGGTGACTGGAGATTCGTTGTTTAAGAAACTTGATATGCAGCAATTGGCAGAGGGATTAGGTGTGTGCCTGGCCATCGTTGCCTCTGCCGCAACATTTGCATGGTTTACCAGTGCGCGAAATAGGATCGGCCAGATCTTCACCTTGAGTTGCAATGCATTTGTAGATTCTCTGATTGATAACCTTGTAGAAGCTCTGTTTTACGAGAGCGAACTGAATGATTGGTCTGAGGACTAGTGGCAAATTTCTAGGGAGGGGAGAATTATATATTAGTTTAATTAAAGTAGTTAGTATACATGGGATTTGGGGTAAAACCCTCCCAAAATGTAAATGTTAGAAACATTCTGGTATTCGCGTAAGAACTGTCGAAAGTTCATATCTTGTATTAGGAATAGGTAATAAATAATATTTTTGAATAAATTATGAATTAATGATATAAGCGTCAAAAAACAATGACTCTGTATTATTAGTAGTGAGAAGAATCTGTTTTCACTTCTCTAGTTATAGACATAGTACATTATCCATTGAAGATATCCTTGAGACTTGAGAGACAAAAAACAATTAGCAAATAACAGTACGTAATTGATGCTTACATTGCATTTCTCTCTCCGTAAGCAACTTTCTCTCCTATAATGACATTTGTTAAAGAAAAGAAATAATAGTAATTATAATAATAGCAGTAATTAGGTAATAGTTGTTCTTTTCTTTTTTAGATCTTCCTTTCTTTTGGTCTATATATTTGTACAATATTAGTATTGTTAATTGAGATATATAGAAATTCCAATTTTCACTTTTATGGTATCAGAGTCCTGACCAAAACCTAGCCGCCTCACTGTTCCGCTAGCACACTATCCCGCACTGTAGCGCTGTACTGTAGCACTGTATTGTTCTGCCGCACTGTAGCACTGCGAGGTTACTGTAGCTCCGATCAGCCCAAGCTGTTGTACCATGCTGCTTTCATTCTGACTCGCAAGTTGTGCGATATGATCTGACCACACAAATACCGCTCTCTCACTCCAGATTCAAATGGAGATTGATTCAGATTTTAGGTGCTCGAAAAATATGCAGTGTCATTATTGCAAAGAGTGGGGTCACATGAAGTGGGATTGCCCGAAGCGCCCTAAGGGTTCTCCACTCCTTCTCGTGCTCAGGTGGCCCCTGTCGATCAATCACCCTGCAAACGCTCCAATTTAGATGAAGTTGCTACAATTGTTCAGCACCTTGAGCAGCTGGGCTTCACTTGTGCCGACATAACCTCTCAGACACAGATTCCGAGAGCTATTTTAGCCCACTCAGATATGATTTCCAACTGTTTTGTAGCGTCAAGGCCATCATGGATTGTTGATTCAGGTGTTACTGACCATATAACTGGTAACAATAGTATACTGTCAGGACGTACCACTATCTCACAACCACCTGTCTAAATAGCTAATGGTTCTACCTGTAATATTGAAGGAATTGGATCTACCCATATTTCACAAAATATGCCCTTATCATCTGTCTTATATGTCCCTTCCTTTACTGAAATCTTATGTCTGTAAGCAAAATCGCAGAACAACTATATTGCTCAGTTACCTTCACTCCAACTAAATGCATCTTTCAGAAATTGGGGACGAACAGGTTGATTGGTACTGCATATAAGGACAAAGGTCCGTATTGCCCAGCTAGTGGCATACTTGAGTACTAGGAGTGCTAAGGAGGTTCATTATCAATTGGGGCATCCATATCTCTAGGTTTTGAAGAAGATACGTCATGAATTTCAGTCTATCTCAGAATTAATTTATGAGTCCTGTAGCATGTCTGTGCTTCCCACCCACCTAGAGTCATTAGTCGGTCTGACAATATTTTTGCTTTAGTGCATTATGATGTATGGGGTCCTTGTTTGGTTAAATCTATATCAAATTATTGATATTTTGTTACTTTTGTAGATGATTTCTCTCGTGCAACTTGGATCTTTATTATTAAATCTAAACAAGAAATCTTAGCAAAATTTTCATACTTTTGTTCTTATGTGAAAACTCAGTTCAAAACTACTGTTAAAACTCTTCGTAGTGACAATGCGAAAGAATATTTTACAAATAAATGTGCAATATACAACTGATAATGGTATCTTCCATGAATCATCATGTGCTTATACACCTCAACAAAATGGAGTAGCCGAACGAAAGAACAGACACATTCTTGAGGTGGCTCGTACTATGATGATTCATGGACATGTTCCTCATCGCTTCTGGGCAGATGCGAATTTAACCGCGTGTTACCTGATAAACCGCATGCCATCTTTTGTACTTGATGGTGCAATACCATATAATGTCATGTACCCGTCTGCACCTTTATTTTCTGTTCCACCTAAGATTTTTGGTTGCGTCTGTTATGTGTATGATACCCGACCAGGCCGTATAAAATTTGATCCCAAATCACTACGATGCATCTTTGTAGACTATTCTGAGACTCAAAAAAGTTACCGGTGTTATAATCCTACTCTTAGGCGGTATTTTATACCATCTAATGTTACTTTTCTAGAGTCTATACCTTACTACTTAGATTCTGAGTCTGGTACTTCTCCCACTCCTGCACCGGTCCTGTCTATTATGAAATATTCTGATATTCTGATCAGTTCTTCTTCAACTCCTGAGAATGGTGGGTCACCGACACCTCCTACGCCTGCTATTACTCAGGTATAAACTTGAAGGGGTAAGAAACACTATGTTGGTACTAACTCTGTCAAGACTATACAGGATTATGAGACTTGTGCATCTCCCGTAACATTACATATACCTCCTGACCCAACCACTAAATCTGAACTTGATCCAACTACCGAATCTGAAACTAATCCAACCACTGATCAAGCTCATTTTGATAGTGCATTACGTAGAATTTTGGCTTAAGTTTTGCCTTATTTTCTCACTTTTATGTTCAATTAATCCATGAAAAAGGTTATTGTTGCCCAACTTTGTGTTTTAGTGCATGAACTATGTTTTGAGGCTATTTTACATCATTTGGAGCAAAAATCAGGTTGATCGAAATAGGCAGCTCATTGACTAAGGCTCTGGTACGGGCCGTATTCACTAATATGGACCAGAGACCTAGTATAGACCAAAGATGGCCGAATACGCATTAACTCTCTCAGCGACATAGTGAGAGTACAGTCCGTATTAGCCAATACGGACTGTACCCGAGACGCCCTTTGGTAAATAATTGTGCCAGCTGTATCCAGATCAGATAACTTGGACTCCACTCATCTCCAAGCGCCCCTCCACTCCTATATAAGTCCTCTGGACTGAACTGAATTACTTGACAGTTACTCGGCCTGACATTTCTTATCCAGTGAGTGTTGTGAGTCAGTTCATGTCAGACCCTCGCACTACACATTGGGATGCTGCTGTTCGGATCCTCAGGTATCTCAAGGGATCTCCAGGGAAAGGCTAGTATATTTTGACCAGGGACATGACAGGATAATAGGCTTCACCGATGCTGATTGAGCAGGTTGTCCTACCAGTCAGAGGTCCACTACTGGAGTCTGTGTCTTCTTTGGTGGGAACCTTGTTTCCTGGAAGAGTAAAAAACAGACTGTTATAGCTCGATCCAGTGCAGAGTCATAATACCGTGCAATGGCAAACACTTCCTATGAGTTAGTGTAGACGAAGCGTTTGCTCAACGAACTAGGTGTTCACCACGATGGTTTGATGACATTACACTATGACAACCAAGCAGCAATGCACATTGCCAAGAATCAAGTCTTTCACGAGTAGACCAAACACATCGAGGTAGATTGTCAGAGGCACAACTTCGCACCCTTCATACATCCAACTGAGTCATGTTCGAACAAATCTTCAGCTCGCAATTATCCTAACCAAGCCACTTCGAAAAACACACATTGATAGTATATGTAACAAGTTGGGCATGTTAGATGTATATGTTCCAACTTGAGGAGTGTTCAAGGAAAGAAATCATAGTAATTATAATAATAGCTATAATTAGGTAATAGTTGTAATGAGATAATAGTTGTTCTTTCCTTTTTTAGATTTTCCTTTGGTCTATATATTTGTACAGTATTAGTATTGTTTTGAGATATATAAAAATTCCAATTTTCACTTTCAACATTCAATTGCTGTACAGGTTGAACAAACAAGTAAACGACCTATATATCAATTTATTGAAATAGAAATAATTTATCTTCATTAATCAGCTGTCTCTATGGCTTGAATGCACTCCAACACGGTTGCTTTATTAGACATTGCTGACAAGAGAGCCTCATGTGCCCCCCTGTTGTTTTTAATCAGTGATGCAGCAAATAAAACCTGCATTACAAGATTAAATTAACTCTCCTTTTTTTTAAAAGGAAAACAAAAAGTTAATTTCAGCATGAACAAACAACTGACCGCCCATCGAGTAAGGTTTTGCTGCTGGTCTTTGCTTAGTTGTGGCTTGCTTCTGTTTATGAACCTCTGGGTTGACATGAAAACATAGATGTATAAGTCTCATCCTAAGAAATGGAAAATCAAGGGAAGAAATTAATCAGTTAACAAGTACCTGAAGACTGAAAAGATCAGCTGATTGCCCCACTACTTTGTCATACTTTAGACCTTCAGCCGCTAGCCCAGCCATTGACACAACAGCTAACCTGGTAATGCTAATTTATCTCAGAATTTTACACAAATGGTCCTTCTATTACATAAATTTAGTAAAAATGTACGTATTGTTGTACTGGGTTGGTAAATGTAAAAGAGATAGTCACAGAAAATTACTTGTCAAGTTCCTTACTATCTAGCTGTCCACTATAAATCAATTTCTGTAGCCTTTCATCAACTAAATTTACATGCTCTTTTCCAATGTCTAAGGAGTATCCCAAGATTGGTAGGCCGATCAAGTATGCAACTGATTTTCAATAAAAAGTTGTTAAGCCTAATTATCCACAAAACTCATGGAAAGAAGAGATTTTTCTCAGGTGTAATTCTGGGAAATACCTAAAAAGTGAGCAGCTTCATGCCTTGCAATTCTCTCTTGATAATCAGGGAAAAATGAAGAAAATCCTCCAATTGAAGCCTGCAGTAGCCTGCGAAGAGTCCATAATGTGCACCAATACACTAACATGTTAATTTGTAAAAAGAAACAGCTTTGCAAACTATTTAAATTTGAAGGTGTTTGAGATATTATAAGAATACCCAGGTGAAACACTTCCGACAGCCAATACTATCAGAGAGATGCTTCCAGTAAGGTACGGTACAAAGAAACCCCAATCCTGAACTTATTACAATTGAAAAATTAAGTCATTAACAGAATGTGCAGTTAAGCATCTCCGAACATTCTATAAATACAAACAAAAAATATATAGTTGCATGCAGTGTACCCCAGGAAGTTGGCCGGCAAGAACAGCAAGAAATCCTGTTGTCCCTACTACTGTAAATAAAAATGCTGCCTGCACAATAAAATACCACAAATGAAACCCACATTCCACTTTTGAATCATATTATGTCAGCAGCAATTTTTGCAAAACAATACAGATGTTTATACACAAATCTTACATCATTTCTGACACTAGGAATGGCAAGATTCTCAGCGTTCTTTATCCCAAGAGTTGTTAGCTCCCGCAAAGAAGTCTGCACATAAACAAGCCACTCAACTTTCTTGAAAACCATACTCAGGCACATTTTATTGTGAGCTAGTAAAACAGAAACATACACATTTGTTTTTTCATAGAAAGAATCATAATCAGTGTGGATGTTATCTATTATTGCTTGAGCAACACTTGCCCAATTTATCTCTCAAGTGTTGGACTGACCATACGACGTGAGACATACGGTTGGGAGCTCCATTTGTTAGCCCAGCCAAGCTCTCTCAACCGATCAAGCGTCGCCTTTACTGCATCTCCATCTTTCTGTTTTACAATAATAAAATTAAATTTAAAATAGAAAATATTGTTATTGCAGCAATATATTGGTAAACCAGTTATGACGAACAGCTGCTTGATATGTAGCCAAGTTGAAGTTTCCTTTTTTATATAACAATATATAAGTTAGAAGCTTGACCCTATTTTAGTCTCAAATTCAAACAAAATGTACCAATTACCAGAAAGAACTGCATATAGTCAATCAATGTTGTTTGATATATATGCGTCCTGTATCTTTGTTATTTCGTACATTATCCCACTACATAATCTAAATTTGTTGGGAACTTGTGAAACTGAAAATGTTAATAAATTTGGAAGTGGGAATTAACCTTATCAATGGCAGCTTCTAACGGTTTGAGATCAATCCCAGGAGCAGCAGAAGAAGCTCCGATTCGCCATTTTCTCCCCAATTCAGACCTCTCAATTCGTGATCCTATACTCGGTGATGTGGAAGTTATCGGTCGAACTATGGTGACTAGACCCGCCATTTTTCTTCGCTACTTCCCCACCGTTGGAAGGAGATATCGCCTCCTGGCGCGACAGATGTTTTATGTCCCGTTAATTTGCTATTAATTTATTTTGGGCTGAGCCCAATAATGTCCTATTCGGCCCATCCAACTCCATCAGATAATTATTTTTCTCTTTTTCTCTCTTTTTATTATTTTTCGGAAAACAGTTTATCCAGAGAGGAATGCTCGGACGCTACTGTAATATTCTGGTTCAATCCACAAATTCAATATTTTACGGAAACTCGCGCGCCATCAAATTACACGTGTTATCATCTTTATCACAAATAAGACTATAGGTGGTGTTTGTTTGTGGACTAAAGTTAAGGTGGCCTAAGTTGTTATTCTAACTTAGGCCGGCCTAAATTATTTATGTTTGGTTGAGGTCTAAAGTTAGACCACGGTTTAAAGTATTTCTTGTTTAATTAGAGTTGGTGGAGAACTAAAGTTTTGGAAGCCTAAGTTAGTTAATTATTAATAACAAGATACTAATTATATAATATTAATTATTAATTATAACTATAATATATTATAACATTTTTATAATAATTATTTAATATATTAACAATATAAGATATTAATAATAAGATACTAATTATATAATATTAATATATTAATATATTAATAATATAAGATATTAATTATATAATTATATATTAATAATAAGATACTAATTATATAACATTAATATATTAATAATAACTATAATATATTATAATATTATTATAATAATTATTTAATATATTAACAATATATGATATTAATTATATAATTAATAATAAGTATTAATAATAAGATACGAATTATATAATATTAATATATTAATAATAACTATAATATATCATAATATTATTGTTAATAATTATTTAATATATTAACAATATAACATATTAATTATATAATTATATTAATAATAATTAGTAATAAAAAGATACTAATTATATAATATTAATATATAATAGTAACTATAATATATTATAATAATTATTTAATATTAATAATAATTATTATAATAATAATATTATTATAATAATTATTTAATATATTAACAATATAAGATATTAATTATATAATTATATACTAATAATAATATACTAATTATATACTATTAATATATTATTACTAATTAATGAGGAGGGGTGAAATGGTTGAAGGTGAATGACAGTAGGTCCTAGTGGCGTAAAATTGAAACCTAAATTTAAGACACCTCAAGAGGTGGTTTAATTTAAACCCGTTTAGGCCGGTCTAACTTTTAGACTATTCCATATTAGATGAATTAGTTTAAATCATATTTAGTAGAATAACAATGACCTAAAACCTTTAAGCCAATGAGGATAAGGTTTGAAGAAAAGCATCTAAACAAAACCGGAAAAGAAAAGCAAAATAGAAAGCGCTCAGTCTCCTCACAAATGCTTCTCTTCCTCCCCATTCCCGCCAAGCTCACTCCTTATCTCTCATCTCATCGCATCCAACGGCGAAGGCGAAAACTAAAATCTCCTCGCTCATCCATCAAAGTCGGATCGGGTGACGACGATGCCTTCACCAAGTATTCAGGTTACCTTTTTCAGAACGGCGCTTTGTCAGAGGCCCAGCTTCTGACCGAGTATAATCTGCCGGTGATCGCCGGAATCTACCGCCGGAAGCCCCTCTTGGTTCTCCGACGGTTTACTCAGATCTGCACCACATTCGGCAGGTGGTTTGCTCAGCGGTATCTCGATAGTATCAATGATCGCTCTGATGAGATGTTCAAAGTATGATTTAGAAATTTGCTTAATTAAATTCTTTGAAGAGTGATTTTAGTTTGTGTGAGATTTGATGAGTGAAGAGTGATTGATTTTTTAATTGCAGACTAGAGCAGCTGAGCTTCGGATGATACTGCTAGAGCTTGGTCCGGTAATTGAGTTGTTACTATACTTCATACTTTAGACAGTCCATTGACAATGGATTAATTTGTAATCTCCAAAAATGACTTCTAAATTTAAATCTAACATTTGGACTACAATTTATATCATAAAAATTGATGAAATTTAATGCAAGTTTTAGTGCCCATAAAAAAAATTGAACTTTGCAAAGGATCATAATACTGTCTTTGATGAAATATCCGATGACACTCAAACTGCATGAAGTTTGATACACTACTAATTTTTAAGGCTAACAAAATGTCTACAATTTTTTTAAAATTTTCTTTTGGATTATTTGAGGGATACTGGCAAGACTGTCAAATTAATTCATTGTCAATGGGTCCCAACCATTAAGACATAATTGAGATGGAGTGATCAACTAGTAGTATCAGTACCTCTCCAGATTTGTGTTCAACTGCTTAGGTACAGTGCCAGCACGTACTGTTGTGTGGTTGTACAAATGTTCCTTGAAACACTCAATTGATCCATTGTCTCAGATTATATATTTTAAAAAATATATTTTCTATGGAGTTTTCTTACATCTTTACTTAGCTTTCAGGCATTTTTGAAGATCGCTCAAGCTGTGTCATCACGGCCTGTAAGTTAATATGGTTTCCATGTCATTATAGGTTTAGAATGCTATCTCATCTACAATTTAGTTGGGAACTGGATAATTTTGTTGCAATTCCTAGGATGTGATTCCACCTGCATATCTTGAGGAGCTTTCATTATTGCAAGACCGTATTGCACCATTCTCCACCGAGGAGGCTTTTAGGATAATAGAGAAGGAGCTCGGTATGGCAGTAGATATGCTTTTTTCTGAGATAACTCCAAAACCAATCGCTGCCGCATCCCTTGGCCAGGTGAATTACCTTTCTATGTTTTCTTCTTTATTAAGAAGACATCACTGCCACAGGCAATATTTTGGTGCCTGATTCTACCAAAAGAACAAAGGATTATCAGCACTGACATGTGTTGGTCATGTACTTCATTTTGTTAATTTCCAGGTATACCAGGCAAGGCTACGTGCTAATGGGAAAATAGTAGCGGTGAAAGTGCAAAGGCCTGGGGTTCAAGCAGTAATTTCATTGGATATCTATATTTTAAGGTACCTTGCAGGGATAGCAAGGAGAGTTGGCAAGCTAAATACTGACCTTCAGGTACTTGTTTCTGGTTTAGTCCTTTTTTTTATATACTTCTTTTCTAGCTTCAGCTCTTCGTTCAGTTCCAGACTCTTTCTGTTGCTTATTCTACCAAATAATATTCATCCTTTCGGAAGAAAAGAAAAAAGAAGAAGAGGATTTTAGGTCAGACCAAAACCTGTTAGATGTCATACTGGTCGGGCCGTTTGGATATTTGGTTATGTATACTAGTTTTGACTAGTATGGTAATCTCTGATCTAGACAGTTCTGAAGTTAATTTCATTTACCCTAATGGGCTTCATAAGAATTCATTTGTTGGAGATCCTATTTACAGGCTGTGCTTGATGAATGGGCATCGAGTCTTTTTCGGGTATTGCTCTTTCTTTCAGTTATTTTCTCTTCTATAACTTCTTTTTAATATGTTTGTTAGCTGCTTGAATATTGTGATACTTCTATTACATTAGCAATTCTACTATAGTTCGTATTTTGTAAATACATTTATTTTTGGAAATTGCAAAAAGACCCTCAACAGTAAGGACATTAAAAGTGAAGCCCTGATCATTACTTGTCACTTAACCTTGCCATATTAACATATGCTTAAGCACTTGCCACAGTAGTAATTCGAATCTTGCTCCACTAATCTTTATTTCAATACCTTCCAAAATCCAAAAAGAAGAAAGGAAAAGTGTCCATATTACTGCATTGCTCTCTTCACATTTTTGCCCTTTTACCCCTCCCAACCTTCTTCTATTCCACTGCATGAATATAAAATGTAAAGATGAAAAATTACAATGGACTGATAATTTGCTTTTAGGTTTGTCTCTTACCTTCTGTTGTTATGGGAGATTACATGCAATTGACCTCTTAATGTTAATAACTGTACTAGTCTTAGTTAAATTTAACTCTGCTAGTATGAAGTCAGAAACACAAACGGGAAATGGCAGGTTAGTGTTCTTAGAATGGAGGGCTGTTTCTGCAACTTTCAACTATGGAATTTAGGTGATAGGTGAACTCTTTTGCACATTACTCTTATTATTGCGAGTTCTGATCCCTGTTATCCCTCTCCCTCTCCGTCCCTCCTTCTCTCCTTCCTGTTTGTTCTCTTTCCCTCTTTCTTCCTGCCTCCGTACCTCTCCCTGTATGTTTGTATATGTGACCTGATCATTAGGTCTGGTCTAAGTAGGTATTTTGAGAATTATTCTGCTCAAATGATTATGCAATACTTCTAATACTTGGTTCTGCTAACTTTAGTGAAATGGATCTTCCTTTTTTTAATGTAGTTCCTGATTTATAAATTCGGCTAGAAGAGTCCCGTGGTATATTCTTAGATCTTCACATTGAATACAGGTAATCACATTTAATGCAGGAGATGGATTATAGAGCTGAAGCTAGGAATGGGAAGAAGTTCAGGTAAAAATCTCTCTAGTTATCTGAAGTCAGTGTGTGGTTTAGTTCTCAATGATGCAGCTAAATAGTACTAAATATTTATTGACCATTTCAGTGGTCAGCATTTTAATATAAGAACAATTTCACTTTGATAAAAAAAATATTGATTTTGTGCATCATCTTGAAATGAGGCTAAGTTTTGAATTTGACTTTATTCCTTTGGAGTCCCTAATTTCATGAAAGTACTCCTAAAAAGTAATAGGAAAACTAAAGATTTATGGAAGAATCAGTTCCCCATTGATTTAGCAAAACTTTGTGTTGGCAGTACGGTATGGGTTTAGGACAAAGATGGAAAAATCTAATGATCTCACTCTATATAAGCACATTGCTGAGCTTTTCATCATTGATTATTTATAGGGAGTTATATGGAGGACTCAAAGATGTCCTTGTGCCGGAGATGTATAGCGATCTGACAAGTCAACGTGTTCTAATGATGGAATGGGTGGAGGTTGTGCACCTTTTAAACTTATTTCCTATTCTTTGCAATGCAACTCTCTTTTGGAAATTGAGAGATAATTTTACCTCCTAATCTTGATAAAATTTAATCTCATCCATCCAAAAGGTGAGTATTGTCCAGACCCAGAAGACATTTAATGGTACCCTTAAATTCCAAAAATATTGTAACCTGTAGTTCTCAAGTAGAAGTTTCATACTTTTGGGTTTTGGAGTAATATTTAAAATTGTTTGCATTTTGAGGATCAGAATTGATATGTAGAGATTTTAAGAGAGAAACACACGATCCTTCTTGGTGGAAATTAACTTGTTGTGCTTATCCCTGCAGGGAGAAAGATTATCTGAAGTCAAGACCTTTATTTAGTTGAGGTTTGAACTCTTCTTTACTGGAATGAACAATCTGGTCAAAGCACTGCGTTCATTTGTCTCATATAGCTGTGTAAAATTACTTTATTATTGTCATTATACAAATTGGTTGTTTTTTGTATTTTTTTTTTTTCTAAATTTTTCATAGGTTGGGGTTTATTGCTCCCTATCTCAACTTTTAGACTACGGTTTTTATCATGCTGACCCACATCCGGGAAATCTCCTGCGATCATCTGACGGGAAGCTTGCTTACTTGGGTAAGCAGATTCCATTGAACAAAAATAGTGTAGCCGAGCCCTATTTTAATGCTTCTATGTAATGTATCTTCTTTTTATGCTAGATTTTGGAATGATGGGTGAATTTAAACAAGAACTCAGGGACGGTTTTGTTGAAGCTTGCCTCCATCTTGTAAACCGTGATTTTGATGGTTTGGCAAAGGACTTTGTTACTCTTGGGTAAGAAAATGTTGAAATATTTTACTTTTTATTAACCATATCACCTTATTATCTGTTCGTACCAACTTGGTACTTATCTGGTCTTCTTCATGGCTTGGATTTTAGTAATAAAAGAGTTAGTAGGGGAAAAATTGTCAATGTTGAACTGCATTTCCCCCCAGACGAATCTAAAACCTGCATATTATTTGCACAATACCAGAAAACATATTCAGTCTTAATTGTCAATATCTCAAATGCTGAGCGTTTATATTGTTGCAATTGGCAAAAGTTCCTTTTATTAGCATTTTTAATTTTCTAATAAATTGGCCTATTGACTGATATGTTGGTGCACGTGAAAATTTGGGTTATGTGTTAATTATTGATAAACTTTTTTTCTCTTTTCTTTGAGAAAAACGAGATGACTTTTCTACTCACATAAAACTTGTTTTCTAGGCTTCTTCCTCCAACTGCACAGAAAGATGAAGTTACCAAGGCATTAACAGGTTCTCCTCTAATTGTAGGCTAAGGATTTATATCTTACTAACATAAAGCACATTAATTACATTGTTTTTCTTTATTTTGTTTTAGGCGTGTTTCAAAATGCTGTCAATAGAGGAGTTCGCAACATAAGCTTTGGAGATCTCTCAGGGAATCTGGGAGTCACAATGTATAAATAGTTCTTTAAATCTTAAATAAATTTGTTTGCACGTCTTATTGTTTATTTCCTTCCATTCCCCCTTGATAGGTACAAATTCAAGTTTCAGATACCTTCATACTTCTCCCTCGTCATCCGGAGGTAAATTAATTGAGTGCCATAACAAAAATTTGTGAATTATGAATATTAAATTTAAATTGAACTCCTTGATTTGAAGAAATATATATATTTGTAGTCTTGCTGTTTTAGAGGGAATTGCAATCGGTTTCGATCCAAATTACAAGGTTTTGAGTAGCTCGTACCCATGGATTGCAAGGAAGGTTCTCACAGACAGCTCACCAAAACTCAGATCTACATTGCAAACTCTTCTTTACAAGGTTCCCAATTGTTAATTTCTAATGGCACAACACATTAAAAAGAATAAACTGATTAAATCTGACATAGTTGTTTATGTATTATCAGGACGGAGTGTTTCCAGATTGATCGTCTAGAGTCCTTAGTAACCGAGGTTATTTCTTATGCTGCTCCTAATAGATAGACATATGCCTAATTCAATTTTATTTGCATCTAAAATGGAATAGTATGCTGAAAAAATCAATGCGAGATTTTTATGCCTGGAACACTGTAGCAGTGGTATAACTGTACAAACCAGTTTGGTGTTTGCCAGATGCCAAATTTAGCATCCTGCTGTTTGTTAAGGATCATATCTGTTATCTGGTAGTAGTGATCGTCGTGATTGTTTCAGTCCCTTAGAGCAAGAACAGAGGAAACATTAGATAGACAACAAGCAGGAGAGAGTGATGATAGCAGGACAATTAAGCAACTTCTCTCTTTCATGTTGACTGAGAAGGTACTACAAAATCTCAATTTGAAAAATCTTTTGCTGCTCTTGAAAGCTGCAACAGAGGAAAATATGAGGTATTCAAATTTTACTGATCAAGAAAGTTATGTTTACAGTGTTTTATAGGGTGCTTTTGTGAGGGAATTACTTTTGCAAGAGATTGCGAAGGTATTGACTATTCCTCTACTAGTAATTAGCCTTTCCAGAGCTGTACAATTTCTTATCATGAATATTTTCCCTGTGTTTTCTTATTGCATTAAATTTATACTTTAATTACTGTACACTTATAAAGCAGCAAGTGCTCAGACGACGTAGCTAGCGCCTAAATTTTGTCCTTGGTAATTAAGAGTCATTTATCATGTAGGGAATAGATGCTCTTAGTGTGGCCACCGTTGAATCAGTTACATTGACAACTGCTTCGAGATTGCCATTTTTTATACCTACACCATCATCCACAACATTGGGACAAGAGGATATAACAAACTTGAGAACTTTGCGTCGCCTTCTCGTGATATTATCAACACTTCAGAAGCCCGGGAGTGAAGTTCAAGTATAAAATTTTCCAGCTTTCGTGCATTTTTATTTAAACTGTATTCAGTTTCATGTTTAGTCTGAAGAACATGTAATTGAATACCACATGAACTATTTTTCTACTCGAGTTAGCTTGTGATTATTTATTTGGCTTCTCACGTTTTCAGCAACTTAAGGATAGCTATGCCGAGGAGACTACAATTAACAGTGCCGAGGAGGTTTCTCTTGTGTTAAATGAGATGACATCTGCACCAGATCTGTTACCTATAGTTTCTGTTATTCCTGAGGTACGAAATAAAAAAAAAATGAATGTTGGAATTAGGTCAAACTCAACTGAAGGACAAACCACACATTCTCTGCAATTGTTAAACTTCTAGTACTAGTACGCAAATGATGATGATTGTCGACTATTTTTTTTTAGTGAAGTTGGGGGTCAAGCCATCCAACTAGTTTAATATCCACAAGAGATCTCCATCCGGATTTCGAACCTTCGACCTCTCACACATCTCTCACACAGATTATTGTGATTTTTATTATTATTTATTTTTGCAGTTACCTTCAGAGTCACAAGAGCAATTGCTTCGGTTGCCAGCAGATTTAGCAGGGAGGCTTTTATCTCGAGCTGTAGCAAGAACAATCCGAAGGCTTTTCATTTAAGAGATTTTTTACTTCTCAAGACCAAGTAATTGAAATTTTATCTGATAATCTATTGAACAATTTTCATGATTAGTCAATACTGTTATAATAGATCAGCACCTTTTTTTTTAACACAAATGTAAGCTTGAGTCCCTATAGTAAATATTTTAAAAAGGATCTCAAGTTAGCGAAATTGATGATTCATATTAATCCTTCTGTTGTGCTCCCTAAAACATAAAATTTGGAGACTAATAATTAGGTGATATTTTTTTTATTTTCTGCCTAGGTCCAATTCATATCATCTCCTGTGCGGGACCATTCACTTCAGATCAGACTGCTGGAACCATTAAGTTAATCATGCACAACTAGAACAACTTCAAGAGTTAGTACTGACCCATATAAATATATTATTTGGGTTGCATTCCTCGAGAATAGTTTCCAGATTTTTTTTTTTAATATTGTGTCAAGTGTATTCTTTTGAAGTCCCCTGTGACATAAAATATACAGTTTACTCAAATCAATTTCCTTAATGCTCGATGGTGAGAAATGTTTCATGTCATGCCCATATACAATTCATATTATCAAATCATGCACAACCTTTTATGCCTTTAACTGAAAAGGGACCAAAACTCTATTTGACTAGATCCTGAAAGGATTGAACCCCTGTGACAAATCCTCATCCACTCAAACCAACACTTACTGTTAATTACCACATCTAAGTTCTTATTTCATTTTACAAAACATTATCCACTCAACGCGAACCTTCACATATGAACAAGCAAATGTCATTGGGAGATGACTTGTACAACACGAACAGTACATGGATGGTACAACAAACATGATACCTAACTTAATTTTCAACCCTGAAGTAATGGTTAATTGTTTCTGACAGCAATCTTCTCAACAAAAAAGGTCTCCATCTTTAATAATGCCTGAATAGTATAGATTGTAAACCATTAAAACAAAATTAGAGAATATAGTGCTTAAATCCATTAGAAGTAATGTGGATGAGTTTTGTTTACCTCAATGGCAATGGCAGTTGGTGTTAGGGCAGAAACGTCATTCAAACCCTGTTTTGCTGCCATATCTGCATTGATAAAGAAACACATTATTAGTGATATATGGTGCCAGGTAATGCTATAATTTTTTTTTATCAATGGTTGACATCAAATCTAAATTCCTGAAGAAGTCCAGTCCCGGTCAAGTTGTTTAGCAATTGACTGAGACACTATAGTAAGCTTTAACATAACATACCTTCAAGGGAAACTCTGATGTCAGCATTTGGATAGGCATCTGACCTCTGTTCAAAGAGTGCTGTCAGCTTTGCAAAAGCCTGCATCAGACAAAAATGTCAAATCAGACTAGCCCACTCGTTATTAAATTAGTGGGAACTTGGAGTACTTAAATGACATGAGAAATGCCGGTGGAGTACTAACTAACTCAAATATGCCAACCATGTATATCCTTATTTGCAGAAAACAACATCAATTATACAAATTGCAAAGATTGCCGTTTTAGAATTATAAGGTTTATTGAAGCCAAATATCCTTTATTGCAATCTATTTTTTTCCTAGGACAAAAGGTTTGTGTTTTAGAGTACCAAGAAGAAAAGACAAACTTTTAGGGAAACTTAATTAAGAGGAGATATCTGATGAAAACCAAATAGCCTTTTCTTGTAGTTCTTCAATTTTTCTCCCCTAACAACCATTGCAGCTCAGATTATAAAGAATTATAAGTACTGGGATACTGATCACTAGGCCCTCAAATCATGGTTTGTTGTGAGGCTTGTTATCATTTTTTTTTTCTTTGGAAACATCTATGCATAAATGCTACCTTTGTGTAAGCATCACCAGATTCTTCATCAGAAGAGGGCGAGACGCTGTTCCAACAGCAGCAATTCGTCGAGCAAGGGCATCTAAAGGAACATCAAGCCACACACTTACACCTTGTTTCATATACTTCCTGGCCCAACGTAAAAGTGGAGAAAGCAAAAAAATTTGAAATATCATGGAGAAAGCAAAAAATTTGAAATGGGTTCTAATCAAGGTGGTTTGGTTTTCATGAGCAATTATCGCATACTAGTATAATGTATTTGTAATGATCTACAATACAATAAATTGGAATAATTATAGAAGTATATTGGAAATAAAAGACTAAGAACAACTGGGGACGTTTAGGACAATTAGATGAATATATGGGAGATTAAAAAAAGGATGCAGTAGTCGGAGAAGTTTAGAAATGTACAAGAAGTTGGCTATAGAAGCCCATGGAGTCCTTGTAATTGAGATATTGTTGAATGAATAAAATGAATTCAATCTTATTTTCTCTATCTTCTCTCTTTATCCAATTCATACACCAACATATTAAAAAATACCACAATTATCCATTTCTAAACATCTCCAACTACTACATCCTTATTAATCTTCCATATATCACCAATTATCCCAAATATCCCCATCAGTTCTTAGTCTCTTATTTCCAACATCATTTATAGTTATTCCTATTTATTGTATTGTAGATCATTAAAATACTTCTACATGATAACCCCACAAATCTATAAAATAAAGAAGAAATTTCTTTCTTACCAGTTAACAGGTCGTATAACAGCACCACCCCCCGTTGCCACAACCAGCCGACGCATGGTTGACAAGTCTCTTAATACCTCACTCTTCAGAAAGGAAATACATGAAAAATCAAAAGAAAGAAGGGAATCTCAATGAAACATCAACAAATCACAGGAAAGGAATATTTGAAGTTCCCAATAACTCAAAAAAAAAAAAAGCTGTCATCAATACCATAACCACTACCTCATTATCTCTGAAGAAAGCTTCACTCTGTTGCTTGAAAATCTGAGCTACTCGATGATATTCCCACAGCCTGCTCAACCATTTTGTCGCTGAAACAGTAAAAAAGACAAAACAAAAGAAATTACTTACCTGTATGAACATCAAGAAAAAAAATAAAATCAGCATTTCATAGTTATCACTTATCAGCACCATTTCCTTTCAGAGGAAAGAGAACAAACCTGTCAAAGAAAGAATAACCCAACACTTGTGACAGTATCTTTCCAACAGTTGTTTTCCCAGACCCCATCATTCCTATTAAAAAAAAAAGCACATTAAATTATTGTGCTAGTAATGCGCATTTGTTCGATAGATATAGAAACGTTAAGTAAAACTAACCAACTAAATAAATGCATCTTTCATTTAGGTAAGGAAGAACTTCTTGCGACTTCCTCTGTAATTACACCAGCAGTGAATCAGATAACTTATACCAAATAAAATCTTATTTATATAACAAAGAGAGGTCATGTCAGTGGCTTTCTGAGTTGGCAACTACAAGGATCTTGATCAACTTCAATATAAACAATTAATGTAAATTCTGGTGCAAATGTTCTTACGACCAATCTAGGTCATCGATAAGCTCATGGACCAAATTATAAATTTAAATAACTTTTTTGTTCCATTTTTCTGGTCCATGGACCGTAATGAATTAACCTTAAAAACAACTGTTAGTCTACATAATGGCAAAGAGGATCACAGTCACTTCCAAATAATAAGAAATGCTAATAAGTTTCTGAAGGAAATTTAAAGGTGAACTTACTGTGACCTTTAATACGAGGGCTTCATCAAAGGAGTTATTGAAGCTCGACGCTTGCTGCAAATAACTACAATACCGTCAAATAATACATAAAAAAAAAATCACGAGCCAACGGATCGCCAAAATGTGTATCAATTATCCCCACACAACCCCATCAATTTTCTGTGTTTTCTAACACAAATTCATCTAATACGAGGCATCTTAAACAGAAACTCCTTAGAATGACTTTAACAATTGGAGATCAAGATCCAGAACAACTAGATTATTACCCTTTTATTGTTGTAATTTATTTACTTTATATATATTTTTTAGAAAAGGAAAATATTCAATCCATAAGTTTTTTTTTTTTTTTTTAATTCCCCTAATTCACAGTTTATGTTGGTAATTCATAAAAGCTCCTCTAGTCAACATGGTATAGCTTCCTGCACTCATACATAACCCTGAAATTATTGTACATTTGGTGAAGATCCTTGACAAATTGAACACGTAAACCTTTTAATTTGAGTGATGGTATTTTGAAATCTTAATTTACAATTTTCAGATCTTAGAGATTTTTTTTCATTTTATACCAGTTTTGCCTTATTTAATACCTCGCTTTTTTAAAATGAAATAAGATGCATTACACGGAAAGAATTTAACGTGTTTCATACAGAACGTGTAACATTATTACTTTTATGGAGATCACAATTTAGGAATGATATTTTGTGTATTTTCACTCAGTGATCAGACAAACTATACTATTCTTTCAGGGGCAATCCTTTAAAAATCAAAACTATATTTTGTATCAAAAGGTAACCAACATACAGTAGTGAACTGAAAAAAAAAAATTCAGGTCACATGCTCTCGAAACCGTGTCGCAAGTAACAAAAATCAACAGCAAATACTCCCAAAGAAAAAAAAAGACAAATTAAACAAAAATATCAGAAAATAACCATAAAAAAAATACCTGTTGATTTCTTATGACAGCGCGATATCTTCAATGGCGGATTTTCCGAATTGATCGAAACCCTATTTCTCGTCAAATCAACCAAATTCACCGTCTGGCTCCGCTGAAATCCCAAATGCACAGTCGAGACCTCTCCCGATACCAGTTATATTTTCCCCGGTACTTATTATCGTTATTGATCAAATAACTGGATTTGAGACTAAAACCCACACTCGCCTCCATCTTTTAACTTTATTTTAAGAAACGAAAAAAAGAAAAGAAAAAGAAAAATTATAGTGAAAATTTACAAATCAACACTCATTGAATTTGGAAGCCAGCTTTGTAAGGGAGCACGCGCGCACGTGGCGCCCGATACCACCGGGTGCGGTGGCTGCAGTGTAGAGGTGGTGGGCGGTGAAACCAAAAAAATTGTATTTATGTCCAGGATCAGAGAAGAACGCGTTCGAGTAGGTTGCATTTGTTAATTTTAGAAAGGAAAGGACAAAAATGACTATAACACCCCTTGGTTGGTACGGTGTTGTTGGTGAAGTCGATATGCATTATCTGAAGAAGTGAGGGTTCGTTTGGACAATCGGGGTTGGTGGCTCGTGTAAAGTTCTCACCTCTGCGCCCAGTCGCCAACTAACACGCAGATGTGTCGACACGTAGGAGAGAGAGGAGGGGGTTCGGTAGGGACAAAGTGTTCTTTGGACACGGTTTATATGACCGACGAAGTATAAGAAGATGGGACCCGCTAATAAGTGGTGGTAATTATACTGTACCGGAAGAGCCAGAGTCCAAAATATAGTTGTCCGGAACTCCGGAGCCTCTGAAGCAATCACTGAAATTTTTGAGTTTAGACTTTCAAGTGATGAAAGGGCGACGTCACGTGATTTTCCTGGAAAATATTTTCAATTGCGTATGATCTTCTCCGGTCAAGTCCACGTAGAAGTCAAGATGTCGACGCGTCAGCAGAATTACGCTGAAATTTTCGTGGGTATTCTCTCCGGTTACGAAATACTGGAGAACTAACTTTCGTGGGATCCTCTCAACCTCAATTCATTCCTATTCAAGGCAGCTTGTTTTTAGGTTCAGGTTTAAACAAAAGTTGGCTTTACGTTAGTTTGCTTAATGTTTGAATTTGAAACTTTTGAAATAAAGTTTACATAAACAAGAACTTGAGTACTTACATGATTCATATATTCAAAATATGGAATCAATATTTTACAACTTTCGAATTCTTTTAATTAAAGTTACGTGTTAACAGATGAATTTTTAAAATAAATGAAGGGATAGTCTTTTTTTCTATTTCATCCCATATATATTCTCTAATAGGAACCGGATGAAAGAAGAAACTAAAAAATGTCTAGTTCTAAGATATATTCGGAAGATGAGGGTTCAAATGTTTTTATTTTTTGTGCCTCCACTATACCTCCATTTGTAAAACGTTAATAACTCAAATTTATCGTAAACGGTAAAATAAAACCGTTAGATGTGATTTATATTATTGCTCTACGTGCTCATAAGAATTATCACATTTAAATTTTATTTTTATGTAAATCAATAAGTTGAAAAATCAACGTCTAGAAATTATTCACATTAGTACGTTTTTCCAAACTCTTGATGACAACCAAAACAAAATTAAAATGTCCTAATTTTTTACACGTGTATAGATAAAATAATGTAGATCATATTCAATAGTTTATTTTGACTTTCAAGTTTTAAATTTTGAGTTATTCAAGTTTAGAAATGAGGCACAATGAAGATAAACAAAAATAAAGGCATTTGAACCATGTTCATCATCGATTGAATCAAATTTGGATTATATTTCACGTCTTGTATTTGGAATTCTTAAGATCAAAATAATATCTAATTAGACAATGATATAGATTGCAAAATTGTTACAATCACGGATGCACATCGCCTTAAAAAAAAGACACCATTATATTAAGAAATTAGATGAAATCATATATACACATACTACCAAAGGCAGAGTCAATTGTAACAGAGAGGTACACTTGTCCTTCCAAAAATACCGAACCGGAGTAATTTTTTTATTTTTCTTTTATTTGTATTATTAAAAGAAAGTATGTTTTATAATATTATATTATACACGTGGATTATTCATATGACTCAATTATCCGACAATTATTCGTTTAGTGTTCGTATTTGAATCCATATTCGTAGATCATCCACTTCGTATCTATATCTGTTTAAGACGGATTTGATTTTGAATTTTGTTATCCGTTTACTATGTATCCGTATCCTGTTCACTGTAAGACGAATACGGATATCTATCAGCATTATCTCTGTTTTCACCCCCATATAGGACGCAATAATAAACTTCAATCCACTATTTTTTTACATTTACGTGTCAAACAAAAAAAATATTTTACAAAATTGGAGTTCAGACCTTCCAAATATTAAATTTTGATATTAATATGATTATTTAAGAATTTTATGCGAACAAATGCTATCCAACCGGAGCTGGTAATCACTTTCTAATATAATAAATTGTATAGGGACTGTCCTGGGCTCCAGGCTGTCGAATTCACACTCCCCTGTACCGTAATTGGGAATCTTTACAATTATTGGATCTGGACCGTTATTTTTAACTTGGCACGAATTCGAACCCCAATAATACTGCCCCTCGCTAGCCCGAATCTCAAAGCGTCTGAGAGAATCCAAACCGTAAAGTGAAGGGAATCTTTTACAGTAATGGAGAGGATACTTGTTCCAGGCTGTCGGCCTAGGCGTCTCCACGTAGACACCTAATCCAATCTTATCCATTACTTTGGAGGAGGATTTTTTATACTTCCTTTTCTTTACGCCCTTCAGGGAGTGAGTAACGTGGATCCAGTTCAGCCGTCCAAATGTTGATCGAACGGTCTATATCAAGGACGTCCTTAGTTGTCTAGATCTGCCCGAATTTTTTAAGTAGATCAGACTCTATTAATCCGCACAATTTAAACTAAAGGGTGTGGATTAAGCTGGATTAGTCAAATAATTTCTATCAACTGCAGAGGACCGTTTCTCGTCCGTCGTAACAGCAAGCGCAAGCGGCTTGTTTTGTCGAATTCTGTTGGCGCCATTTGCAATCTGCATAGCTAATTTTTTATTAAAAATTTGCTGACATATGCATCAAACTTGAGTAAATTAATTTTTCCTTTTTATGATCACCGTCACCTAGCACTAAACAACCTGCATTGTTTTATTTATCAGTTGTCATTTAATCTACTGAACTTAATTAGAGTTTGTATAAATAAAAAAAAAATATCCCATTACTTAAACCCATCTGTAGATCAATGACAAAAAAATAATATAATACTGAACGGAAGCATTTGAAAGTGAGGATAATTTTGTAGTGTTTAGCTAAGGTCATTTAATAAATTAAATAAAAAAGTATGAACTTTTGACTAAGAATAATGAAATTCTGTATGGTTTGGAACTTTGGATGGAGAGAAACGGTAAATACTATTATATATAGTAGAGTGAGGCTACGGTACTATGCATAGCACAGTTTGGTCCGTGTTACGGTTCTATATTTGAATTTTCTAAATCCTAACGGTCGATCCAAACCGTTCAACGTGATTATAAATGAATCTGTACTTGCAAACCAAATTTACATTTTTCAATTTTTTTACTTTTTTTTAGATAGGTAGAAAATCACTTGATCTGAAAATTATTGGACCATCCAAAAACAGTGATTTTCTACCTATCTAAAAAATAGTAAAAAAAATTCAAAAAAATGTAAAATTTTGTTTGCAAGTACATACCATTTTATAATCATGTTGAACGGTTTGGATCGACCGTTAGGATTTTGAAAACTCAATATTAAGCCGTAGCACAGCTCAATCGTGCTATGCAT